>WBNM01012110.1:0-61584 GCA_013399055.1 Ramphastos sulfuratus
CAATTAATTTAATAGCCAAATTTGCTCACTGATCAGCCAGAAATGCTGTGGTGAAGTAATAATCAAAGAAATTATCATCCCAAGTTGTGTTTTCAGTGCAATCACAAGGCAAAGAGGGTAGCAGGAGCTGAGTCTGCTGCCAAAACCAAAAGCAAATGGCGGGTAGCCAGGTGTCCTCGGGTGGCTAGTCTGCAACACCACCGGCAGCAGGTGGAGGAGCAGAGCCCAAAAGCAAGTGAAGTCAGGCCCTCCCAGAGCAGACCCCTTCAATCACCCCTCGAGGCAAAACGGACCACTGGCAGGAGAGAAACTTAAAACCTAACCAATCAAATAGGGCACCAGCATTGCAAACAAGTCTGGGCCTGTTTTTCCCCAGCAGGACAGGGCATATATATAAAAGGCAATCAGTTAAAGTACAAAATTCATTCAGCCCAAACTGGCCTTCTAGAATCCTTCACCTCTTCCACCCTCAGTCAGCCTAAGGGTAGGGCGAAACTCCCTTCCGCAGCTGGGACCTACAGGGCCTCAGTGGGCTGCATGAAGCAGCTCAGTTCCCTGCCAGCCATCTCCCCCACCAACCATGAGATAAGAATGTGTGCTGTTCCCAGAGAAGTGAAGCGAGGGAAAGGCAGAGAAGAGAAGAGAAAGAGATCAATCAGGCACTACCTTTTAAGCTATGATGCTGGAATATGGAATAGAATAACACTATTACAATATCCTGGGTTGAGCAGGTCTGATACTTATAGCTATGGGAATACTAATCTGTGTTTTAGTTCGATGCTCTCTTTGGTGTACTAGAGGAACAGAAGATAGCTATGTCAACTGGAAAAAGCATCTCCATGGGTTTTGGGGTTAATTTCACAAGTCAGGCCCGTCCCCCTGGGATAGGCCTCTGTCCCCATGGTTTGGTTAAGGGAGACCCAGGGTCTCTCAAACTACCACAGGAATCCTTCAGTGGTTTGTTCTAGATTAAAAGTATTTACCTCAATGAGTGATAGACATTTCTCTCCAAATGTAACTAAGAGGGAGCTGGCCTATATTGGGATCAATTTTCATTTCAGTTGCTTTCAGGCAGCTGTAGCTGCGTACATACTAAATCATGTAGGACAAGTATTATATGTGACCACCCTGGTTTCAATGAGAAAGAAGTTCATCCCATGGATGTCACAGTCTTCTGCGTGTTTCCTGAGAGTATGCACAATTCTAGCCAGGTATCTATGATGAGAAGGAAAATACCTGAAGGACAAAAAGACTCAGAGAGTTCCTACTCAGGGCTCTGCAGTGATTATCTTTTATTTTATTTTCTAAATACTTGACACTTTCAGAAGCTCAGAGGACTTAATTTATTATCCTAACTTCACCACTTGTGTTGGGCAGTCAGCTTGAGTTTCATGGCCCAGATAATTTTAAAACATTGAGAGCTGGGTAGACCTTCCTGACAGGATACACAGGAAACTGTGGTGACTCCACCACTTCCCAGATTGTTCCAACGCCTGACCAATTCGTTTAGCTTGAATCCAAAAACAAATATTTAGAAGTTATAGATTTGTTTTGAGAAAAATGGAGCTTCTAAGACCTGCATAGATAGCTAGGGTGTGAAGATCATGGGTTTATAATCCAAAGGAAATAAAAGCACAGGCAACACATGTCACTAGAGTTATCCCATCTGTTAATCCATCTCATGAATAATGCTGCGGCAAGGGCAAATATTTTTAAGTGATTTTTATAATTGCTGTCATTCTAGATAATTTATGTTAAATTTTGAAAATTTTCTTCTAAGGCCTGTCAAATATTGAAAAGTTTATTGATAGCAAAAAAAAAAAGAAAAGAAAAAAAATAAAAAAGGAAAGAGGATAGAAAAGAAAAAATTAAAAAGGAGTTGTTTATCAGATGGTACAGAGAAAAAAAAAGTCCCTAGGGAGTGTTTCTCAAACCTGTATGGGTTTTATTTATTTTTTTTTTAATATATTCATTTTGGATGGATTTATCACAGGATGTTTGCTTTTGGTTTTAAATCCATAGTGGTTGTTAGAGAGCCTGTGTAAAAGCAGCAGTACACAAGCCTGGTTTATGAGCACCGTAACACACACAGTATCTTGTTTATGGCCATAAAAGCGAAACTCTGTATCCTCAAAGGCAATGGCAAAACAATCTGCTCAATGTTGAAAATAAAGACCTGGACACAAACACTGACCTGTTACATTATTTGTGTTGCTTGGTGATGCACTGAGGTGCAATCGAGCCTTGGCCTTGGCCCTTCTGGTGTCCCCAGATGGGCATCCTAGAGGAAGCTTTGCACAACCTGCCTCAGATGCTGTCATAACCTCTGCATATGAAAGGTTTATCTTTTGCTCCATTTAATATTTGGAAAGAGGGCTCTGCACACTCAGAAATATATCCAGGAATGGTGGCATGGTGAGTTTTTCTTCAAGAGTTTGGCCTGCCTTTGAGAGGGCCTATGCTGATGAGAGCGGGTTTCTTGTCAGCTCTGCATTTGGGCTGCAGGAGAGATTGTTTGAAGGTTTATTTCCAATATCATTACAGGAAGTAACTATGAAAATGTCCTTAATTTTGAATTGATGTATTTGATGGTAACCTTGATTATCCTTCATCTGCGGATAGAAATGTGACTAATGTCTACTAGGGCAACTTATCGCCAAAACTCTGTTCTTGTTCCCCACGTATTTATTGACGAGTTTCATTCTGAAGCTATTTCCTGCATGCTTAATCTCATAAGTCTATTAATACTCTGTCTAATATGTTGTTTATAAGCAAATAGATCCATTTTTCAGAAGGGCACCAAAGCAGTGAATCTGTAAGACAAAGATGAGTTTCTAATCTGGGCAGTAGGAATTCTTGAAACATCCCAAAAATGTCTTTGCAGCTGGTTTTCACACAAATAACACCCTTTTAATCAGAGCTGCGATTGGAATAAGTGAGGACAAACAAAACACAGTCAATAGCTGCTTATACCATGTCCCTCTATGGAATTGCCAAAAGCAGGGGAAAGTTTTGGGAGAAAGGACTAAGTTTAACCTCCCTAGGCTACACACTCTAAGTATATAAAGTATAGAAGAGACATCATTCTACAAGAAGCTTTGCCATATTTAAGTTGGTCCTGGGTTGGTCATGCCAAATAGTCATGCCTTACTTCTGTAACTAATATGAGAGCAGGCTTCCTCATTTTCATGGCAAAGTGCTGCTAAATGATAAATTTATATTAGGCAAGATAAGTTTCCCACACTGCAGTTCCAGCTGTGTTGTAAATTAAAAAGGTCATAGAATCATAGAATGGTTTAGGTTGGAAGGGACCTCTAGTGGGGTTAATAGACTAGAACAGGTCACTCAAGGCCTCATCCAACCTACTCTTGAACATCTCCAGGGAGGGAACATCCACAGCCTCCCTGGGCAATCTATTCCAGTGTCTCACCATCCTCACTGTAAAGAACTTCATAACATCTAGTTTAAATCTCTCTTCTTCCTGTTTAAATTCCTCATCCTGTCATGACAAGACCTTGTAAATAGTCTCTCCCCAGCCTTCTTGTAGGCCTCCTTCAGATACTGAAAGGTCACTACAAGGTCTCCTCGAAGCCTTCTCTTCTCCAGGCTAGGAGCCCCAGCTCTTGTAGCCTGTCCTCATNATATATCAGGTAGTTTTCAGGTGGGAGTAAGATTTTGGCAGCTCTGGGTACTCTCTTATTGAAAGATACTGGATAAGGGCTGCTGGCAAATTTGCAGGCTTTTTGCATGCTGTGTCAACAGAAATCAGGGAATATGGCCATTTGCAGCTGAAGAGCAATCCCCTACAAAGAACACCGCAAGCTTCAGTATATCATTGCATTTGCATACATTGAGACAGCTGGCAGATTTGCTGCAGTATGGGAGGCATCAGTGTAAGCACAGGGTTTCTCACCCACTGGGAGAAAGATTATGAAATATAGGAGGCTGAAAAGCCAGCAGTTTCTTTACAGAAATTGGAGGTTGTCTGTAACAATACTGGTGGGATTTACTCCATTTAATTTTCAGATGTTCATGCCCAGTCAGCTCAGTATTTCCTCTAGGAGAATACAAGATGGTGTAAATTTGATTTGTTTCTCACTTTTGGCAACAGATCCATACAAGCATTATTATTTTGTAGATAGAGCTTTTATTCTCCATATAGATGAGTAAACTACTTCTCTTTTCTCAACTCTGCATTCACTGTGTTTCTTTTTAGGTAATACAGCATTATGTGCTGAGAGGCTGTCAGCAGTAACTTGGTGAAGTGAGCAGCAGAAATGTGGTTAGAGACACAGATATTTCTCCTTTTTAATACAAAAATCATGGAAGCTTGATCTGTCTCAGATGTAGGAGAACCAAGTGTCTGCTACAGCCCATTTTAAGGGAATGTGATATATACATATACAATGTATATATACTATATATACACATTGTATTGTACTGTACTCTCTCTCTCTTTCTCTCTCTCTTTATATATATATATATATATATACACACACACACATACACACCCCTATATGTATATCTATACTGACTGAGGCAACTGAATGAAGCCAGGTCACTAGAGTGGTTTTTAGGTTGAAAGATGTTAGTTAAACTAAAATATAAATATGCAGACCAGTAAGGACCTCACAGAAAGTCCCAGGATGCATCAGGCAAACCTTTACTAAACTACCCTTCATGAATGATCTTGTGATAATTACTAAACTACCCTTTATGAATGATCTCGTGATTATTTCTGCAATGGTTCCAAAATACCTGGGGACAGGCATGGATAACTGGTTTGCTGGTCCTACCACAGATGCCATTTAAGTCTGCTGCAAGAGTGTCCTTGTTTTGCTGGGATAGAAACTTAGATGTGGATTTACCAAAGGGAAGTCATGTTTACCTAATCTGTTAGCCTTCTATGATGGTGCAACTGAAGGGATATGCACAAGGACAGAAAGGCTTTTGACACTGTCTCCTGTAATACCCCTCACAGGCAAGCTCAGGAAGTTTGGGTTAGATGAGTGGACTGTGAGATGAATTGAGAACTGGCTAAATAGTAAAGCTCAGAGAGTTATGATCAATGGTCCAGTTGGAGACCTGTAACTAGTGGTGCTCCCCAGGTGTAAGTACTGTCCAGTCTCATTCAATATATTCATCATCAACCTGGATGAGCTGACAGAGTGCACCCTCAGCAAGTTTGCTGAAGATATGAAACTAGGAGAGCTGACTGACACACCAGAGGCTGTGCTGCCATTCAGTGAGATCTGGACAGACTGGAGAGTTGGGCAAAACAGAATCTAATGAGCTTCAACAGGAATAATTGTAGAGTCCTGCACCTGGGGAGGAATAACACCATGCATTTACAACCAGCAGGTGTTTGTGTTAAATGAAGATCTGCAAAGCTGGCCTGCCAGAGAGCTGAAGGAAAGAGTCTTGTGATGATAAGCCACTCCTGTTTTGGCTAAAACTGATGAAACAGGGCTCAAATGACATAAACAACCAATCTCAAAGTGGTTTTTGAGGGCCACTGTGCCTTAATGAAGACCTTTGCCTAATTAACTGTCATTTTAATATTAAAGATGACACCCTTCAACATGCTAATGAGGAAAATCAAGTATGTGCTAAACATATATGACTACATTACACAATGTTCCTCCCAAATCATGCTAAATGCCACCAGGAAGGCAGTGACGACCTGGGCTGGGGTATAAAATACACATCTCTGCATGCACCATCCCTGGTACCAATGGCACTAGTACCAAGGTTAACGAGGAGGGATGCATTGTGGGCCAGCTCCACCACCAGCTGCAGCAGCAGCTGAGACCAAAGGAGAAGAGAGAAACGAGGACAGTTGGTGGGCAGTAATCCTTTTCCTCCACCCAAGATAGGAACAACTTTCTTGCTGAAAACTGCACTTTTGATACACAGCTTAAATTGTGCTGCATGTCTATTAGAACCACTGAAAAAGTTTGCATCTCCAATTCTGTCAGGTGTTACCCTTGATTTATTAATCCCAAAATCACCTCCAGGCCAGAAGATACTTGTGAAATGTGTGCACAGCTCTGATTTCAGCAGAATAGGTAAATAAGATTTTTCTTTTTTTTTCAGTTATCTCTTTCGTCATCACCAGTAACAAAAGGCCATTCTTATCTGGGTTTTGTTACTGCATATCTGACAACTTCTTTCTCTTTGATTAATTGAAGCAAAAGTCTCCTGTTACTGTGGAATCAACAGTTACTATTTGTCAGCTGGGATATTGTAAAGAGCCCTATACATATTTCATGATGACTTAAGCTAGTGCATTTTGCCTTGTAGTGGGTGAAGATGAACTGTATAGGCTGGACAATTTTGTCAACCTTGTTAAGCTGTCATAACTGTGCTGTAACTCAGTCATGTGGAAGAGTCCTCAGTTTCACTGTGAGTGTCCAGATGTGTGGTTAACAGCAGGTAACTTCAAAGAAAGCATTTCCTCAAGTATGTGTGTTGATACCATAGTTTTGGCAGAGGCCTCCAAGTCTCTAATGTACACCCTGAAGCAACATTTCTACTTTTCAGGCATATGTGCTGCATCGGTTGGTAAAGTGAAGCCAATATGTCCCAGCTCTTCTTGCAAAGTTAAAGTACAAAGAAGGGGTTTGAATTTTTATTGTTATTATTATTTTTAACCAAATTGGGGAGAGGATGAAGGCTGACAGTAAGAAAGGAAAGTAACAAAAGTAGAAGCAGTAAAATAATTATACACCTGCCAATTCTTTCCTTTCTTGCTAAAGACTCACCCATTTTTTGTCTCTGAAAAGTTCATTTAAAACTGTCTCTCCTGTGCAATGGGAAAAATAACAGTTCATTCAACAGTATAATACAAATCCCAGAATGTTTTCAAATTTCCCTCTTTTATGTGTTTTAAGATTGACAACTCTATAATTAAGAATAACAAAGAGGGGGAAAAAATTAACAAGATTTAACAACTTGAACAATTTGGAGGAGCAGAGGAAAGGAAAATCAAGGGCAGACACTAAATGAATCCATGGAATTACTTGTCAGAAGTGTGCAGAGTTGGTTTGAAATACTATTTTAAGAATGAAAATGATTGTGGATCTGCACAAACCAAGTATGCTCCAGCCTTCAGCCTGCCACCTGCCACAGTCCCAGCAGTGCTAGTGAGTGGAGCATCCAGCATACTGATTCCCATTTTGCAGAGGAGGTACATGAAGTCACCCATCCTGCAATGGCAGCAGAATCCTCTAAAGCACTTTTGCTTTTAGGGAACCTCCATCCCTGGAAAGCAAATGGAGCAACTTATCCTTGGTGCTGTCCTTTGGCATATCAAAGACAAGAGTCATTAGGAGCGGTCAGTGTGGTTTTACCAAGGGGAAGTCATGTTTGATCAACCTGATAGACTGCTATGAGGACATAACCAGAGGGACAGATGATGGTAGAGCAGTGGATGTGGTTTATCTTGATTTCAGTAAAGTGTTTGACACTGTCTCCCACATAATCCTTGCAGCTAAACTGAGGCAGTGTGGTCTGGATGCTCGGGTAATGAGATGGATTGCAGACTGGTTGAAATAAAGAAGTCAAGGAGTTGCAGTCAGAGGTAGCCTGTATCTAGTGGAGTCCCTCAGGGGTCAATACTGGGAGCAGTTCTATTCAATATATTCATCAATGACTTGGATGAGGGCACAGACTGCACTGTCAGCAAGTTTGCTGTTGACACCAAACTAGGTGGAGTGGCTGACACACCACAAGGCTGTGACGCCTTTCGGTGAGACCTAGACAGGCTGGAGAGTTGGGCAGGGAGAAATTGAATGAAGTTCAATAAGGACAAGTGTGGAGTCTTAGATCTGGGAATGAATAACCCCATGTATCATTATAGGTTGAGGAATGACCTCTTGGAGAGCAGTGAAGGGGAAAAGGACCTGGGGGTCCTAGTGGATGGGAGGTTGACCATGAGCCAGCAATGTGCTCTTGTGGCCAAAAAGTCAGTGAAAATCAATGATTATTGAGATGGAAAAGAGATGAACCCAAATAAAAGTGCCTTTCCTGCTTCTTTGAGAGAGCTCGCAGTATTCTATTTCACTATCTGAAAGTCCCATTGAGATACTACGTATAGTTAAATCCTATCTTGACATATTTCCATTGCTTTAAATTCCACTTGAACTTAATTTTTTTTTTAATGAAGTTGGAATACAATAAAAAAAGCTTAGGTGAAAGCACCTGGCTTATGTGCACTGCTGTGAAAATGTCTGAAGCCCTAGAAGAAAGCAAACATGCTGGGTCTTTAGCTGGTTATCTGTGAACATTACACAAAGTAAACAATTTTTATTTCTTATCTCATTTCTCTTATCAAGCACTGATTCCAGCTCAGAGTAATTTATTTTAAATCTTGGAAGCAAAGAGGGCTTGCAGAACTTGTTTGCCTGGGATAGAGGTAACTTTTTTCATAGTAGCTCTATGGGGCTATGTTTTGGGCTTGTGCTGGAAACAGTTGATAATTGAAGAGTGTTTCAGTTATTCCTAAACAGTGCTTATATAGAGTCAAGGTCTTTTCTGCTTCTCACCCCAACTCACCAGCAAGTATCCTGGGAGTGCATGAAGAGCTGGGAGGAGACATAGATGGGACAATTATTCCCAGGTGGCCCAAAGGATGTCTCATACTATATGATGTCATGGCCAGCAATAAAATGTGAGGGAAGATGGAATGGAACATATTGAGTTTTATGGTATTTGTCTCCCCAAATAACCACTGTGTTATGGAGCTCTGCTTTCCTGGAGGAGACTGAACATTTGCTTTCCAATGGAAAGTGATGAGTGAATTCCTTGTTTGTGCGCATAGCTTTTGCTTTATCTATGAAAATGTTTTTATCTCAGTCCATGAGTTTTCTCACTTTTCTGTATCTCTTCCCAGTCTCACCAGCTGGGGAAAGTGAGCAAACAGCTCTGTGGGGGCAGCTGAGTTTAAGCCATGACACTGGTATTTTCCCTATCCCTTTTCATGCTTCTCATGTCACCGCCCTGCTAACTTTATACCATTTTATACCTTGTGATGCTCTTTCTATGTACCTCAGAGTTAGACACCTATTGAATCCTTCTTACAACTGCTGCTATAAAAATTCCTCTCTGTGTTGCAAATGCACGTGCAGTGGCAGGATGAATGGGCTGTAGACACAGAATTGTCATCTTGCCTTGCCTGTGGGAGTTCTCTGTGTGGTATGATATCATGACCTCTTGACATCCCTTAGACAGCATCATGAAGCATGCTACTCTCTTTCTTTAGGATATTTTATTCTCAACATTTTTGCTGTTCTTCCTGAGACTGAAATCCACCAAATGAGACAGATCTACACTTTGGTGGTTCCCCCACTCTGGAGCTGCAGCTGCTTTGGTCTTTGGTAGGAGAAAGCAGCTGTGACACATGGCATAGCTTCATTTCTTATTCTGTTAAAGGCACTGCACAGAAGCGGATGGACGAGAAACTGACTCTACTTGGATTTGCACCAAGAATGCTGAATCCAAGCAGATGCAAATAGGTTTGAGGTATTTTTCCTTTTTTTGGTAACAACCCTATTATGTTGCCTGTTACAGACTTCTTGACTATGATCTTCTAAAATGCTCAACCATGCTTTAAGTTCACTATATTCTGTAGCAACCCAGATGCTTCACAAAAGATAACTAAAAATTACCTAATCAGTTCTTCAGCATAGTTGATGTTTCAGTTGAGGCTAGATCAAAGTATTTCTAACACTTAGAGTTTCCACATTTAAAAATTAAAAAAAAAAATTGATCCATGTAGCAACAACTGCCAAGCATTGGACCAATGAATTCTATCTACAAGGTACTTTTCTTCAAGACATTCTTTGGCCATGGTTTGTGAAGAAATTGAGATGAGGAAACTTACAGAATTTTCTGCAAGAAAAGGTCTCACTTGAAGTGAACAAATACCAGCTTCACTGTGTTGTTTTTTTTTTTAACAAGACTTTGGATGCAAAGCCTCTTGGGCACATTTGTCAAAGTTGTTACGACCTACTATTCAGCACCCCAGAAATTATTTCTCTAGGAGAAAAAGAAGTGATACTGAATCACTTGTTACCTCTGCTAAAGCTGAGAGCTTTATATGCTTCAAAATGCCAGATTTGCTCTAAATTAAATGTGTAGTACTTTCTTCTGCTCCAGCTATCAGTTGCAGTCCAGATGCCTGAGTCATTCAAGATATCTTTATTTATACACAGCTATATTGTTGCTAAGGAATGCATCACAGTTGCCAGGTCTGACTACTGGTGATTATAATCTGCAATGGTAGAATGAGCCTCAGTCATAACCGATAATTGATCTCGTAGTCAGTTCTTTAATCCAACAGCAATTCAGACCAAAATCTTATTGATTCTTCCCATCAAAAATCTGCATGATTCTCCTCAAAGCCAAACAATTTTTTTTGCATCAGTCATTATAATTACAGTTTTATCATCTTTGTGGAGAAAAAAAGTGACTGGCAAGGGAGACATAATCTGCAGCTTTACACTGTATATGTAGTCTGGACAGCAGTGTGTATTCTCTGAAGAAAGATCTAGATACCAAAAGCAACTCATGAAGAACACCAGTACAAACCTATTTAATGCAGAAGAAAGACCTTTCCTTCTCAGTAATGGAGAGCATGTTCTTCAGTGTCTGTGAAACTATGTGGTTTCTGCTGTATTTGAGCTGCAGTGCAGAAACTGTGGCTCTGAGGAGGCAACAGCATAGCCTGTTGAGGGGTCTGGGACAGTGTCCCAGAGGATGAAGAATGATAGGCTTGCCAAGAACATTAAACTCCGCAGAGCTTTTAGATATGCTACCATCATGCCAGTAGTATTGTGATATATAATAATAAGAAAATGTGTTAAAATGGATGTGTTGTGGAAAAGGAATGAAAAAATCCCATACTTGCAAACACACAATGATCATTGTCCAAGCTGGTAAGACAAATGCTCCCCATAGCAAAACAGTTGTTTTTTGTGACTAAATGTATCAGATTTTCACGTTGTGGGCTGACATTTTCTGTGTTCAGTGGATCCAAAAGACTATTATTACCACTTGTAATTATTATTGTTCCGAAAACAATACTTTTGGGTAGTCCTCAAAACAAGGCTAGGCTAAAATCCATTGTCTTGCCTGTTTCTGCCATGAGAATTTTGACATGTGCTCCTTTAAACAATTCTTATGCTCTGGAATACTGTTTTCAGCTAATCTGTTTTTTCACACCTACGTGTGAAAACATCCTGAATCTCACAGTCTCTTTGGAAATTTAGGGCATAAAATAGAAATGGATTTTTCTGAGTCCATATTGAAAATTAAATCTTTTGAAGTTTCACCCATGTCAGTTTTAGTCCAAAGGCAGTTTTGGGTGACTGGCATTTGTCTCATGGCCATGACATAAATATGCTAGAAACACTGGAGTGGGCAGAGGCCCAGAGGTGGGGCGAGGGAAAAGTCAGCATATCTATCTGTGGGATGTAGGGATCAGGGGTTAAGGCTGGGCCAGCCACTAAACAAGTGAGAGAAGTTCTCTGCCAGTTCCCTTTGGGAAGAGAAAGGGAATAAGGGAGAGAGACTTAAAGATTGAAAAAAGAAAATTAGATTAATGAAAATAATGAAATGAAATATATACAAATATATGCGAACCCAATATTGAACCCAACACCCATGGTGGCAATTACATTGCCATCTCCACTGATGTTGTGGCAGAAGTCCTACTCTGGACTCAGCAGCAGATGGGAATCAGTTTCAGGAGGTGGATTATGGAACTGAATTCAGAAACTTATGGATCAAGATTGAAAGCCAAACGGACAAACTCCTCCTTGGATGTCAAATATTGAAGAAGAGAAAGAAGAAGTTGACCCCCAGGATCTCTCAGCTTTAAACTGAACATCACAGATATGGAATGGAATGCCTCATCAGTATTTAGGGTCACCTGAACTATCCCCTTCTGCCTGCAGGTGAGGCTTTTTATGTCACACCTTCACCTAGTACATAAGATTTAGCAGTGACCTTGGTCTGCACACCAATCCCTTGGTGCTAACTAGAAACATACAGCATTATCACCAGTAGAAGCAGACACTGTCTGTGAAAACATGCCATTAATTTCAGAAAGTGCAAGTATTTTAAAGATACTAAGCTGAAAAATAAAATCGCTGAACAGAATTATTTCTGTTCTAACTCAAACACATTTACTTGAGAAATTCTAAAATACCTGAGAATTTCTTACCTGAGAAATTCTAAAATAATAAAGTTATCTGATACTTCACCTGCTCACCTGTCAGAAAGCTTAAAATTTTTAGTTCCAAAATTAGCTTGAATTTGTCATTTCCCAAGTTTTGTAGCCTGATAAATGTTGGTTTTCTTCAGATGTGCATATGGATGTGCTTCAAGTTATAAGTCAAAATACGTGTCAGAGCATCCATCAACTTCACAGGGCTATGCATCAGCAGAAACATGCAGGTTTGTATCCATGTCCTTTTTCTGCACATGGATTTACATTAGAATTATGTAAAGTATAAGATTTTTGTCTGGTGGAGGTAATTTACAGGACACAGGATTTTTCTCTGAGGTGTGGTGTGTTAGTTATGATACTGTACTTATTTCCTCATACTGTCATCTGTTTCTCGATCTCCACTCTACAAACAGAGGAAGATATCTTTGCAATCACTGGATCTGTTATTAGTCTGTGAAAGTATTACATAAATTTTGGTAATTCCTGCAGTTACCCTTCTGGGAGAAGGAGTCCTCCTTCTTGCAGCCTTTTGAGAAATCAAAGTGTTAGCATTAGTATTAGTATTGGCCTTTTAAAATACATGCTTATACCAAAATCAGCTCTTTAACAAGACCAGCAGCTTTCTTTAGCTACTATGTAAACAGAATGTGTGTGGTTATGTGAAGGGTGAGTGAAGTGTGAGTGTCATTACTGTTTCTACATCCAGAATCCTGACTGGAATTGTATCATCTAGATTATTGCCTTCTGGATATTTCTGTAGTTCGTTTACCCAAGATCTTGGCCAGCATAGTAGGTTAGAGATTAGTTGTTCATTTTCCAGTACCCTTGGCTTCATCAAAGTTTATTCTAGCCAAAGTTTCACTACCATTTTGTTTCCAGACATGGAAACATCCCCATCCCAGCAACAACTAAACCACACTGAGAGGTAAAAACCTTAAATTCCAAAAGGAAATTAGTTGGGCAAGAATCCATGGGACAGGTGGTAGGATGAAGCTGGGTAATGAATTTGGACATTGCTAAACCTGAAAGAAAACTGGACAGTCCTGTCTCAGAAAAAGAGAGGAATATCACAGCTTGCCAATAGCCTTTATGAGCATCATATGTATTTAAGGAAGGTGCACTGCCAGTCTGCTAGAGAACCACCACCAATGTTCACTTTCTTCCCAAGTCATACTTAACACCGAAGGTATTTTTTCAGTGTGCTATCTAACAGCCATGTGAAAGGGAGGAGTAAACACTTAAACAAGATTTGTTGCCTCTCCGAGGCTTCCTTGCTATATTGCCAGGCTGTGCAGATTGTGTTTGCAACGTTGGCTTTTTTGCAAGACTATTCCAGCAGAAGCTGAACTGAACTGTTTCCATAGATGACTGTGAATAGCCACCAGGCACTGCATATTAGGAACCATCTTTGAACCAAGCATATTAAAAGTAACAACTTTAATACAATATGTGGGTAGGAGTAGTGCCTCAGATAGGAAGTGCATTTTGCATCTTTTTATTATTACTACTAGTTTGTGAAAATATCAGTCTTCTTACATTTATTTCATATATTTTACAAGCGGAGCAGGTATCTGGTATTATTTTTCTCAATATTTGAAACTGAAATTCTGATTCCCTGGTTTAGTGATGATCTTGTATACAAGCTTGTATACAAGCCTGGGAAGAGTAAGTGTCATTTCTAAACTCAAATCCTATGGTACAAATTCACATGTGAACAAATACAGAATCGGATTTCTTTGAGCAGTTGCCAATATTTGTTTAAAATGAATGATATTCATGAACTTTTTTTGCCACAAAGCACATTCACTGCAACGGGAAGTGTATAGCCTGGGGTTGATCCATTCTCTGCCTTTGTGGCACCAGGCTTTCTATAATATGAAGCAGACTGGGAACCAATGTGCTACAGTATTAGTGGAAAATAAACAGAAGCTAAGCAAATTCATTAAAAAACATTAAACAAACATTTACACAAAATCTTCTGCAATATTTGCCTACCTCTTATTCTAACCACTGACCTAGAAGCAAATGCTTCAAGCCAAATGGAATTTGAAACCATTTACATCATTGTTCTTGTACTAATAATCTTGTGGATTTATTACTTTCAGATCAGTTTATTGCTGTTTGCATACTACCTGAGGCTTTTTGAACTCATTATGTTTGCCGTTATTCTATATGAGAAATGCTCATCTGCTTTTCTGGTAATCTTGCAAGGTTTCCCATAATATTTCCCTATATCCTATAGTCTATATTTTGTATTAGAAATGAATGGTATAATAATAAGCAGTAAACCTTATTGCTATTCATTTGTAAGAATAGCAACTACTCTGCATTTCAGTTGCCCCCAAAAATGTTAATAATCACTTGTGAAAAGCAGACGTTGGGTGCTGTTAGTTTCTTTTGTCACACAAGACATCTTCATTTACATTTGTATCTCCTTTCTTTGCTGCCTGCACAAAGAGAAATGCAGACGCTATGATTACTGTAACTTGTAGTCCTACTGCAGGCTTCTCAGTGCCCCTTACAACAGATGTTTTTTAAAGCACCAAGCGCTCAAGAAGCAGATACTTGCTGGTTAGTGAAAGGTTCTTTAGCTTTGCCTTTAGACAGTGATGCTACCGTTGGGCATTGCATTAGCATGATGCCAGCAGGCTGTGGAGCAAGGTAGCTGAAGGAGAAGCATCTTTCCAGAAAAAGTTGGACTGAACTTAGGGAAACCTGAAAACACTGCAGGAACAGGTACCAAGCTCTGTGCTCTGGCTGCAAGCTCACAGTTGGATGATTTGGGTCAGATCATACAGCAACAGAGAAGTATGAAAGGAGAAGTTTTCCCGATTCTTTTATGTAAGGACTGTTCCCACACCCTCTCTCTTCTGCTACGTAAGGGTTCTTGTGTTAAAGTATCACCTAAAATACCAACCAAGACACCACTTGGGAGGAAAAGGTATTTTACTGAGCATGTTCATTTCTGGTTTTCTCCACTAATTTTCTTTGTCAAGGCACAACAAACATTTGGTAGCAATTTCTTTGGAGAAATAAACAACTTGCAGCATTGTACTACAGGTAGACGTGAAAGCGCAGTGAAGAAACAAGGAGGGAAAGATGTACATTTGCTGTATCAGAGCCTTACACACATTTTCAACTAAGATATTATAGACAGGTTTGTTTTTGTTTGTTTTTCTTTTTAATTATTTTTAATTATTTGAGGGTTCATTTATTTATTTATTTCCTTTCCCCCTCTACAGAAAAGGTTGAGACATTTCTGAGATCTACCATTTATTTTGTTTCTAGAAAACATTTACTTAAGGGCCACTTATTTTCTACTCACTTGCATAAAGCTTTCCATAATGGGTAGAAGTTGATACTTGCCTTGGGACACATTAGGCACTCTTTCTGCTGGCTTATATTTGGATTCATTTTACAATGGCATTTGCAGGAGAGACAATTAAAAAGAGAATGTCTTTTACATCAGAAGGAAATTACTTTTCAGACAGATTAAGTCTTGGACATCCTGCCTCTAGTCTGTATCTGGAAATGTTCTACAATTGTCTTTTTCCTTAGTACAGGTTTGGTAACATCAGTGGATTTTAACTATACTGGTTTTAGCGTTGATGGACAGTTGGTAAAGACAGCCAGGGTGTTATGTATCTCACTAACACCCAAATATAAGACAGCAGCTTTCTCTGAGTGCAACTTCAAGAGACGATAAAGAAAAAGGCTTTTACACTTGTAGACTTTTACTTGTACTCCAAAGTCTCGTGGAAAGAGAAGCTGCCTTAGCGCTGTTATCCTTATTGCAAAGGACAACATATCACAGAACGGCTAAAGCAGGAAAAGATCTGTGGAGGTCATCTAGCCCAACCCTGCTGCAAATGGCAGGGTCAAATAGAGCAAATTACTCAAGGTCATATCCAGCTGGGCTTCGAATATCTCCAAGGACTAAGATTCACAACCTCTCCAGGACACTGGTCCAGTGTTTGATTACCTCCACAGTAAAAACAAAACAGAACAGAACAAAACAAAGCAAGCAACATCAACAAAACCCTGTAAACAAGCAAACAGAAAGTTTTTCTTATATTTAAATGAACTTCCTTGTATTTCAGTCTGTGTCCAGTGCCTCTTGCCCTGTTTCTCTCTGCTGAGAAGAGCCTGGTCCTGTCTTCTTTACCGCCTCCCCTTCCCTTCAGGTATTTATACGCTTTGATAAAATCCCTCTTGAGTCTTGTCATCTCCAGGCTGAAAAGTCCCAGCCTTCTCAGTCCCTCCTTGCATGTCATCTCTTAATTATCTTTGTGGCATTTTGCTCAACCCATACCATATTGTCCAGTGTCTCTTCCAGTCCAGAACTACACCTAAAATTACAGATATGTCCCGCCAGGGCTGAGCAGAGGTGTACTATCTATTCCCTTGACCAATACTTTGGTAAGGGCAGGACACATTTGATGGTGTGTATGTAAAAGGTGTGGAGAGCAATGTAGAAACCACTCACATTAATGCTATTTCATAATATGTTGGGATCCATCTCTGGACTATGCTCAGTTACTCCCACATAGGGCACTCCAGCTGTCTAATGCAGCAACATGAGTATTGCTACTGTGGTAGCTAAAATCACTAATAATTGTCTGTTCCTGGGGCATAACAGGACAAGAGTCAGATAGGCAGGATTGTTTACAGTTTCTGGGAAAAACTCTGCAGGGTGTGGCTTTGTGGAGTGCTGCAGCACCTAGGGATCTAAGGTGTCCATGAGATACTTTGTGGTAGACACTGGAATATGTTGCACAAAGGGTACCTCTTGGCATAATTCACAGCATTGTCCACATGTCTGCACATGCATAGGCACACTCTGGGAACTGCTCCATACCAGATTCTCCAGAAAGTTACTTTTCCACTCATCTCTGGTGGGTTTTCCTCAACGTGTGTGCCACAATGCTATTATCTGGCAAAGGCTAAACTCTCATCATCTGTCTCCACAACTCATGCAGCCTGCATGATCTCCTTAGCAAGGCACCCTGCTGCTTGTCAGGGGAAAACCCACTGCCAAAATTCCTTCCACCAAGTCTCATACCCTGCATCTGCATGTTTTTTTCCCTTTTGCTCCCTGTCCCAAAATCTGACTTGCATTAACAGCTGGAAGAGTTCATCTCCTAGAGCAGGATCTGCATTTGTCCATTGGCAGTTTAATTTACTGTGCTGGCAAGCTGAGATCACTTGCACGCAAGGCCTTAGGAAGAACAAGAATATTCTCCTGCAGTCTGCCACAGATGAATTCATGCAGCAGTACACAAAGTAGTGCAACATGATGAACCATCAGCTAACCTGCTGAAACCCAGCCTCAAATAAAACTAATCCAGCAGCAAGACTTTGCTCTAGGCTGCTTTACGTGGCCCACATAAGTCCCAAGTCACTGTACTGTTAAAGTATAACTTAAAAGTAATGGTATGTAACCAGTCTTGGGGACTGGCATCTGGTTTGAGGACTTGGGTTGGCTATAATCAAGTATGGGCCTGTCCTCAGCAAAGGATAGTCTGTTCCTGCAAGATCCCTATTCTTCTTTCCCTTCACATCTTAGGCAAGAGATGTTAGGAGTCTGTGCTGGGTTGTTATGCCATCATTGCCAGTAGGACAGTCACTGCATTGTTGGGAACAGTGGAGGGCAGTCAGCAACCAAGTATTTCTGCTGATCTCCTCAATGCTAGGTGGGTCTTTCAGCCTAAAACAGTGTACATGCAGCATTAGCTTTTAATCTGTACTACCAGTCCTGCAAGCAAGTGAACAATAAAGCATGTGCTTGCAGTGCTGCAATAAGATTTTGTCTAGGGGAATAGCCCACAGAGTACAACTTACTCAATTTTAGTCACATCTGAATTAATCTCGTCTTTCATCTACCCTAATATAGAGTATTGTTTAACCTGGAGAAGAGGGGACTCAGGGGGGACCTTATCACACTCTACAACTACCTGAAGGGAAGTTGTAGTGAGGTAGAGGTCAGGGTCTCCTCCCAGGCAGCTTGTGAAGGGACAAGAGGGCATGGCCTGAAGTTGTGCCATGGGAGGCTTAGGTTGGATATTAGGAAGCACTTTCTCACAGAAAGAGTAATTAGACACTGGACTGCCCAGGGAGGTGGTGGAGTCACTGTCCCTGGAGGGTGTTTAAGGAAAGATTGGATGTGACATTTGGGGACATGGTCTAGTTGATGTGATGGTGTTAGGTCATAGGTTGGACTTGATCTCAGCAGTCTACTTCAGCCTCAATACTTCTGTGATTCTGTAATATGCAATATATATATTAATGTATAATCTTTGTAATAGAAAATTATATGTATGTTAGCCCACAAAGCAGAGCCACAAACGTGTATAACTCACTAAATTATTTGGCCTCTGTGGACACTGAATAACAGCTTTTCACATTTCCATACTTGAAATTGAGACCAAAGAAGCAGTCCTGAGAGTACTGTGGTTTCACCTATGTAGATTTGTAAATCTGATCACAAGAATTGTTCACAAATAGTTTTTGTGTATTTTTTTTAGCAAAGGTTGGTTCAGATCACCTGGGTGTGCATTGTAAACCTCTTGATAGCCGTGTCCCATGAATGAAAAGCAGAACTAGTGAAAGACAAACTTCCTCTTCAAGCAGATTTGAGCTGGTAGGTCTTTGCAATATTCTTAAATCCATTTGCAAGTGATTGATTCTCCCAGAAGGACAATCCCTTAATTTTCATCTGCCTGAAGATCAAGTTCAAGTGAAGGGTAAGAGGCACTCTAAATTTATGCTGATTGCCATGGAGCTGTTGCAGTCCTGGACACAACCACCAGGAACACAAGCTACACTGAGATGATCGCTTCTGCCTTCCCCTCATCATCCCCTGGCTGGCTGTAGTAGGGTGGTTGGCAGGTGAGATAGAATAAAGTTAGGTTTGGGAGAGATTTTCAGCTGTAACTTTAAACAAATCTGTGTTATCATGGCTGAGGATCAGTCCTGACATGTTTTATCTCCCGGGTCAGCTGAGCAGAACGTAGTTTAGAGGATGTGCCTTGTTAGCAATTTAAAATTGGACATCCTGTTTGTTTTGCATAGATATCAGTCTGTGGTAGCACTTGAAAGCAGAGATTTCTCAAGGGTCTCTGGCCGAACTCTTTCCCCTGTACCCATGCACTTCATTGCTTTGGGTGGGACTGCAGCATATTGCATCAGCTAAGAACCAGATCCAGTCTTTCCAGTGAAGAAAAGAAGAATCACAATAGCAGTCAGTCCTGCTTAAATGAAGTTAAACAATTCAGACTTTCTCTCTTACACACATGAAGATGCTGAAATCACATAGAAGTTCCTTTTATGACATTTGGTAGAGAATAAAAATCACTGGGGTCATTCTGATTGCTTCTATTAGGAGATCTTCTTGCATGGCTAAGCAGTGCAGGTGTGCACAATTACCCTTCTGCCACCTGTGCTGGGACTGTGCCTGGCAAATAACCATGACTGCGGAGACTTTCAGTGTGGTGGTCCTCCTGTATCACACATATACTTTTACATGGATTTTAAGTTTTGGGAGGTCAGATGCTCTGACTATTAGGTAACCTCTACATAACAGAAACTGTAAAATCCTGTGGGGATATTTGCCTGTGTGCCAATAACCAAAAGAAAAACAAAAGAGAGCTTCAAAAAAAGCCAGCAACACTGACAGAAAACCAAGAGGCACTTTGGGAGAGAGTGTGATATCCTGGAAATCTGTATTTGAGAGACTGTGAGTGGAACATCTTTGTCCAGAAAACCATTGAGCAGAATGAAAAACTCATTTGTATGCTTTAGAGGGGTAATATCATTTGGTGGTATTTCATGCAAACAAGCTGGAGCTCATATTACCACTGACTGTTCTTAGTAGTTTGTCAATGATCACATTTACCAATGTGACTCCTACGACAAGAGGTCATTAAATGGACTTTCTAAAAATCCTTTGGTAAAGGAGATATTTTGCTTGTTAACTGAAGCATCATTCCTGGCTGCTCTCACAGTCAAAGGTACTCACCAACTGAAATGTCATTTCTGAGTGTTAACTACTAAATGCAATGCATTATATTTAGTCCTTACTGAAAGGCTTTCAAAACCTACGCCACAAAACCAGTGGCTGTTTCTTTTCTTTCTGGCTCACATCCATCCCCTATTTTCTTCTCTTCCCCTTTTCCCTGCATTTTATTTTCTTATTTTTCCTGACCACTTATGCTTTCCTATTCTAACCACATCTTCACTTTTCACTCTGTCTTGTGCAGAGAAGTTTCTCTTCAGCCTCTGCACAAAGCTGGCAAGGGAGCAGCTTAATGCAATGAGCTGCCTAGGGTAGAAAAAGTCTAACTGCAAGGATCAAAGTTCTTCTTCAAGGAGACAGAAAGTCAATGTTGTGTAATGTCTGAGTTCCTGGTGACCTCCTCAGCAGTGAAACGGAAAGAAGGATGAGCTTGTGATTATGAGGCTAGTCTGGGGATCTGGTGACCTGGTTCAAGTCTGTAATTTACTACATGCTTCCTCTGTGAATCTCAACAAGTCCCAACAAGTCTGTTGGATCATTTGATATCTATGTGTAAGACTTTTCACAAGTGACAACTTCTGAATATCTGATTAGAAATCATCTGCCTTCTTTAATACAAAAATACTCTTCGACTGGTGGAGGTTTTCTTCTCCCAGTGCCTTCATTCTTTTCTGTTAAATAGTGATTTTTTGCCTCTTAGAGATGAGAAAAAAAAAGCACTGTTGTAGGTGATGTGCAGACAGTTCTGCAACTACATGTGTGCCATAAGGAGGTAGAATGTTGTGCTATATTTAGCTTCAAGACATGGAGACACTCATGCATGTCAGATCCAGTCTCTTGAACCCCCTCTGAAATAAATGAATGACCCTTCTGTGTGAAAATTAGCATTATGTATATTTGTTTAAAATGAGCAGATTCTTTTCTGGTGATGAGAAAAGTATACATATTAAAATACCCAGGCACAAACACTTTTTAATATTTTTCTTGGCACTAGTAGGCTCTTTTTCAGTTGATTTTGTTAGCCACATTTCCTTTCTGAACAGAGGTTACATACAACAGTTGGATGAACAATTGTATAAAACTCTCAGGGGGGCATTCTTGAAGACAAGCCTGCATGAGATCATGTTATGAGTGTGGCTTGGCTGTGCTTTTATTCGGTAGGTGATCTCATTCATTTAAAGTACTAATCATTTTAACAGGGAATAACTGCAGCTTTCCAAAAGTAGAGCAAAAAAAAAAAAAAGAAGTGATCTTGCAAGGTTTCCTCTCAGTTTTGCACAGAAATATCGATTTCTGTGCTAGCTGATCGGACACAAACCAGACACTGCTGGTCAGACAAGTGTATAAAATAAGTTTAATACAAACAAATAAGGCTATTCACTAGAGTGACAGCTTAACCAGGTTTATTGTTTTTCTCTAAATATGCATTTTATAGGCTGCTTTTAGACTGTTAACTTTTGGGAGAGAGACCATGTAAACATCTGCATTTCTACAATGTCTGTCTCACTCAGGGTCTTGTTGGGGCCTCTGGATACTATCATGATATAAATACTAAATACAATGTAACGGATTAAATATCCTGGGACAGGTTAGCCTATGATTACCCCTGAAATGCCTACAGAGCATTTCCTCCAGTGTTCCTCAATAATGAAGAAATCCCTGGCTGGACCAATTATTTGCAAGTTCAAGAGGCAGTCCAGGCTCCTGGCTAAAAACATACTTGGGCACAATCAGCTGAAAACTTTGAACTGTCTCTTAGAGCGAAAAATAAAAATGTTTACAGCCAGAAATAACAAGGCTGGGAAGTTAAATTAGAAGCAGGGACCAAGAAAGGCTTTGCCTAATTCTGGTTTCAATCAGTGAGTGCAGCAGGCACTGCTGTGGGTTTGAGAATAATGACTATATTTAAGTAGACAGAAGTTGTTGGCTTGACCCGATTGCTGACAACCAGTCTCCCCTAAACACCCCACATGGGGCCAGATCCTAAAGTCCTCCTGTGGTTTTTATCCAAGCCTGTTCTCACTGCAATCAAAGCTTGAGCAGACACAGTCTCTGTATTTGGCCTGCACCTATTACAGACCCTTTTGGTCTCTTAAAACCACCACAGAAAAATAAATCCCAGTGCCCGGGTTTCAATTTTAAGTCTCAGACTCCTCCGTGCTGTTAGCCTGGTTTTTTTCTGCAGTGATTTGAGAGTGGAATATAAAGTAAAAGTCTCTGTACTGTTAGCTTCTTGCATCTCTTGGGCTCAAGTTTCAACAAAATAATAGATTACCAGCTTTGACCTCGTGCATCAGGGACAATACAGTCTGTGTGAGCTTGATCCTGACAGGGGTGGAGAAGCTTGGGAATATCAAGGTTTCCCTTCACTAAAAGCAAGAAAACTGGATACTACTCTGCTTCTAGGAAGAAGAGNTTGTGGCTGCTCCTTCCCTGGAGGTGTTCAAGGCCAGGTTGGACAAGGCCTTGAGTGACCTGTACTAGTGGGAGGTGTCCCTGCTTATGGCAGGGGGTTGGAACTAGATGATCTTTGAGGTCCCTTCCAACCTTACCATTCTATGATTCTATCAAGGAGAGTCAGGCTTGTGATCTGGGGCACTAGACTGGAATTTCAGAAGGTTTGATTTGATCAGCTTTTGTGGTCCCCTTTTCTACTGCTTTGAGGTTTTAGGGGTTTTGTTGTTTTTTGGTTTGTTTGTTTGTGGAATTTTTGTTGGCTTGGTCTGTTTTGGTGTTTTGTTTTGTCTTCTATTAAGGAACCTTATCTCAATGTGCCTCAAGTTCCTCTATATTTAGATGCATCCGTAATGAGGCTATTTCTTTCCAGAAAGGCTGGCCCTCCTAGATGTTAGTGAAGTAACTTCTGCCACATGGTGCTTGAAGTCTCCAAGTAACTCTGTGGAAATGATCAAATTATTTTTTTTTTTCTTAAATAATGACTTCTTAACAAACATAGAATGAATCTGAGTTGCCAATTCCTACTTGATTGCTCTCCATTATTTCAATAATTTACATCTGAGCTTCATTAGGTATCTCAGTATNAAGGTTTCCTCTCAGTTTTGCACAGAAATATCGATTTCTGTGCTAGCTGATCGGACACAAACCAGACACTGCTGGTCAGACAAGTGTATAAAATAAGTTTAATACAAGCAAATAAGGCTATTCACTAGAGTGACAGCTTAACCAGGTTTATTGTTTTTCTCTAAATATGCATTTTATAGGCTGCTTTTAGACTGTTAACTTTTGGGAGAGAGACCATGTAAACATCTGCATTTCTACAATGTCTGTCTCGCTCAGGGTCTTGTTGGGGCCTCTGGATACTATCATGATATAAATACTAAATACAATGTAACGGATTAAATATCCTGGGACAGGTTAGCCTATGATTACCCCTGAAATGCCTACAGAGCATTTCCTCCAGTGTTCCTCAATAATGAAGAAATCCCTGGCTGGACCAATTATTTGCAAGTTCAAGAGGCAGTCCAGGCTCCTGGCTAAAAACATACTTGGGCACAATCAGCTGAAAACTTTGAACTGTCTCTTAGAGCGAAAAATAAAAATGTTTACAGCCAGAAATAACAAGGCTGGGAAGTTAAATTAGAAGCAGGGACCAAGAAAGGCTTTGCCTAATTCTGGTTTCAATCAGTGAGTGCAGCAGGCACTGCTGTGGGTTTGAGAATAATGACTGTATTTAAGTAGACAGAAGTTGTTGGCTTGACCCGATTGCTGACAACCAGTCTCCCCTAAACACCCCACATGGGGCCAGATCCTAAAGTCCTCCTGTGGTTTTTATCCAAGCCCGTTCTCACTGCAATCAAAGCTTGAGCAGACACAGTCTCTGTATTTGGCCTGCACCTATTACAGACCCTTTTGGTCTCTTAAAACCACCACAGAAAAATAAATCCCAGTGCCCGGGTTTCAATTTTAAGTCTCAGACTCCTCCGTGCTGTTAGCCTGGTTTTTTTCTGCAGTGATTTGAGAGTAGAATATAAAGTAAAAGTCTCTGTACTGTTAGCTTCTTGCATCTCTTGGGCTCAAGTTTCAACAAAATAATAGATTACCAGCTTTGACCTCGTGCATCAGGGACGATATAGTCTGTGTGGGCTTGATCCTGACAGGGGTGGAGAAGCTTGGGAATATCAAGGTTTCCCTTCACTAAAAGCAAGAAAACTGGATACTACTCTGCTTCTAGGAAGAAGAGACCATGTTAGCTTCCCTTGTGCACTCTTCACAGTCTGGTTTTCCTAGTGCTCAGGACCAAGACTTCCAGACAACCACCATTATTTAAACATTTAAATATGTGATATTAAAAGGTGAACAAGTGGCAAGGGAAGCAGCCTCAGAGCAGAGGGACTAACAAATGTATGCAGACACCAATTAGAGTACAATGGGAGAAAATCAACATGAGAAAATTTGAATTTTCTGCTTTCCATTACAGAGAGTAATGAGTATGATTCAGCCTAAGGATATAGCCTCCAACACAAGAAGGACATTGGGCTGTTGAAGCAAGTCCAGAGGAGGGCCACAAAGATAGTCAGAGGGCTGGAGCAGCTCTCCTATGAGGACAGGCTGAGAGAGTTGGGGCTCTTCAGCCTGGAGAAGAGAAGGCTTCCAGGAGACCTTATAGTAGCCTTCNGATGATCTTTGAGGTCCCTTCCAACCTTACCATTCTATGATTCTATCAAGGAGAGTCAGGCTTGTGATCTGGGGCACTAGACTGGAATTTCAGAAGGTTTGATTTGATCAGCTTTTGTGGTCCCCTTTTCTACTGCTTTGAGGTTTTAGGGGTTTTGTTGTTTTTTGGTTTGTTTGTTTGTGGAATTTTTGTTGGCTTGGTCTGTTTTGGTGTTTTGTTTTGTCTTCTATTAAGGAACCTTATCTCAATGTGCCTCAAGTTCCTCTATATTTAGATGCATCCGTAATGAGGCTATTTCTTTCCAGAAAGGCTGGCCCTCCTAGATGTTAGTGAAGTAACTTCTGCCACATGGTGCTTGAAGTCTCCAAGTAACTCTGTGGAAATGATCAAATTATTTTTTTTTTTCTTAAATAATGACTTCTTAACAAACATAGAATGAATCTGAGTTGCCAATTCCTACTTGATTGCTCTCCATTATTTCAATAATTTACATCTGAGCTTCATTAGGTATCTCAGTATGATATCTGTTCTGAATGGCAGTCAAGAAAATCTGAGGTTTATATAGAAACTAGAATTTTCATACCAACTTAATTTGGACCAATTTCTTTTCTCTTTCTATTGCACTGAACTTGTTAATTTAGAGAAAGCAGTAATGTGTTGTTATATATAGGTTTATCTGAGTGAAATTTTCTTGCTGATCTGAAAATGATCTCTCACAATGATAATGTATCTGCCTGTCCAGATGCAAACGAAGCTTTTTTTTGCACTTAGAATCAAATTTCAATGTTAAAGATCCTTTTTCTAAGCACCCCACAGATGATGTTTGCTGCATCTTGATCTGTATGCCTCTAAAGTACTTCCATGGATTTAGGAACCTGAGTTGGCACTGTGTTGGGCTGCAGCTAAGGGACTTTAATAGGAAAATAGACTTAGCTGCTGAAACAAGTATTAGGGGATCTTTAAAGTCAGAGCTATTATTGCCAGCATTATTCCAAATTATTCCAGCATGAATTCCTATGCATGTGCCTTTTCAAAGGACTAATAATGAAAAGCTGATTTTGTTTTTTCCCTTCCTTCCATCAGTTTCTCACGGTAAATGCAAATGTAATAGGGAAAATCTATTTGCTTGCCTCAACAGAAGCCAGAACAGCTTTTTAAAATTGTTATTCCTCCTCTTTGTACCAATCTAACCTACACCTAAGGCTGTGATGGAAGTGATATGGCCCTGTTCAGTAGAACTGGTTTTTTAAGATCTCAGGCAGCAGGTGATTGTATGTGGCTTCTGTTGAGCTGCCCTCTTCCTGCACCCCAGAACTGCTGACAGGTTTGGGACTCCACAGGTGGCACTACCACCTCCTCCCCTAGCTTGATGAGCACCAGACTGAACATCCTCAGGAGGAAAAGCTGAGCCTGAAGTCTGGTCTGTGCTGGCAGGCACAAGTTTTCTGCATTGGCAGCAGGGTAGATCAGAAGCACTGAAGCTCCAGCACAGTGCAGTTGCTGCATGCCTCCAAAAAGCATCGCAAACAGGAAAAATCGAGAACCAAGCTTTCCCAGGTTTAAATTTTGCTTTGGAAATGTAATTTCCTGACTAATATCTGTTGCCACAAGCCTCAGAAGATAATGTATAATCTTTGCACCTCTATAGCACAAAACAAATTACATCAGTAATGTTTGGAAATTCTGTAACAGGTTGGTACATCATGGGCATGAGCAAATATACTGAAGGTATGCATGGTCTAGTAGTGCACAATGTGCTTACTTAACTCCACTTAGTGCCTTCTGAAGCATTAGCATTGAGGAAAGAAGAATAATTAAGCAAGCTATTAGTAACCTAGGGAGTCTCCCTGTCTCAAATGTATTTTTGTCTTGTAAATGTAAGGTCAATCTTAAGAGCAAAAAGACTTTGAAAATGAATGCTACAGAGAACTTCTGTCCCTTGCCACTACTCCAACTGTGTTTGAAAGGTAGTACTTATTTTCTTTAATAACAGAGCTTAAAAAGGAACACAATTAAATAAAAAGCTATGGAAATACACAGAATATTGAGGTCTAACTTGCATAATTTCCATCACTTTCATTGAGTTTTCCATCATGGCAAAAGTAATTCTTACTAAACAAATCCTTATATTATTTTAACTACTAGTAGCAGCTTTAATCATCTAGCCAATATTAAAAAAACTATTTTTGTTAGCATCCATGTGTCCTTTTCAGGATGTCAGACAAAGAGGGTAGGTAAGGAAACAAGAGATGTTTTTCTCTGAGCCTTATTTTAAATGTTTAAGTTTGAAGGAATGTTTTCAATTATTTTTCTTTATCCTTTTAAAATATTATTTTTATTTATTCCTCTCTGTGGCTTTGAACTGACCTTTAGAGTATAGAAAACAAAACTCTATTACTGATCTGTTTCCTTTTACTTTACATTCACAAGGTCCCTATGCATCTTCCTGCTTAAATAAAACTGGATTCAACTTGTCTAACTCCAGGCATCTAATTAAGGTACCTAAATTCAGATTATTGTTGGTCCACTTGCCTTCTACTGTCAATTGACACAGATAGACACTTTCTGAAGGTGATCTCAAGCCTTTTAATACTTCAGTGCCATGTGGAGGTGTCCTGTCTGTCTTGACAACAGAGGGTACCCAGGATGTCATTGTGCCTAGGTTGTGTGTCTCATTTATGTGCCTAAAATTAGATAGAATTATTCTAGACCTGAGAGGCTTTGTAGTTTAATTTGCTATTCCATAGTGTATTGGTTGTTGGCAAGGAAGCTTTTTTTCCCTTTTCTTTTATTTTTCTTTTTTTTTTTTTTAAGAGAGTGTATGGATTATGTATTTGTGCTTACATATATAAAATATAACTGAAGGAAATTTGTATGCAGAAATAGAACTGAAAGGGCAGATGTCCTCTGAGCCTGCCTCAAAGTAGCACAATGACTAGAGTGTGTGCTGAGAGCACCCCTTGACAGGTTAACCTACTGTGTTCTACCTCCAATAACATCTTTTTATCCCACAACATCTTCTCATCATCAGTCATTTGCATTTTCTTCACAAAGGATAAAACACTTGGCAGCTATGCAAACCTATAAAAAACATTAGTTATAGTTTTCCTTTTGCTTCTTTAGTACCAAAATTACCAAACAAAATTACCATGAAAAATCTGAACGTATTTTTTTTGGTAGTAGCTTAAACTTCTGCAAGAGTTTGTCTACCATCCTTCACATCTTAATTCACTCACCTAGAAAAAGTCAATTTATTGACTAGCCTACATTCATTTCCATGCAGAGAAATTATGGATTAGCTAATCAAGTCTGTCTGGTGGGATGAATCCTGTGACTGGAGTGTGGCTATTGATGGCTACAAGCTGTTCAGAAGGGACAGGTGGGGAAGAAGGGATGGAGGTGTTGCCCTCTATGTAAAGAAGTGTATAGAGTGTGAAGAGTTGCAAAAGAATAGCATGAGCAGGTTGAAAGCTTATGGGTATGCATTAGGGTCTGGGACAGCAAAGGCAGTCTTGTGGTAGGAGTCTACTACAGATTGCCCGACCAAGTGGAGTCTACTGATAAAGCCTTCTTACTCCAGCTGGAGGAGACATTGCAGTCATAGGCCCTCATCCTTCTAGGGGATTTTAACCACCCTCTCCTGGAAAAGTAGCAGAGCTAGCTGTAAGCAAACCAGGAGGCTCCTAGAGTGCCTAGATGACAACTTCTTAAGACAAGCAATTAACAACCCTATATGAAGGGATGCATTATTGATTGTCATTGGTCACAAATGTAAGTGAAGTCATCAGGGATGTCAAAGTTGAAGGCAGCTTGGGCTGCAGTGGTCATGTGCTGGTGCAGTTCACTGTCCTAAGGGGTCTGAAGCACATGAGAAAAGCAAAATTCCAGCTCTTCAAGGAGTTTGTAAATAAGACCCCATGGGAAATGTCCTTCAGGGACAAGGGAGTGGAACACAGTTGGCAGATCTTTAAGGATGCTTTCTGTAAAGCATAAGAGATCTCGATGGCCACCTGTAAGAGACTGGGCAAGGAAGGCAAGAGACCACCATGGCTGAGTTGTGATCTGCTGGTCAAACTAAAGGGCAAGACAAGACTACATAGGAAATGGAAGAGGGAACAGACATCCTGAGATGAGTATAGGGATGTTGCTTGGTTATGCAGGGACAAGGTTAGGAAGGCCAAGGTACAGCTTGAACTGAACATGGCAAGGGGTGTAAAGTAAAACAAGAAAGGCTTCTACAGGCACCTTAAGCAGAAAATGAAAGTTAAAGAAAGTGTAAACCCCTGATCAGCAACAGTGGGGAACTTGTATCAAAGGACAAGGAAAAGGCTGCAACAGTCATGGAATCGTTATACAGGGGAATAATATAGGATCTATATCAAATAGCTATCAATAATACAACATTAATTGAACTGGAAGAGATGTGGTTAATTGTACTGCTTGTCCACTAGATGGATGCAAGGAGCTCCTTTCTGCTTATGGCAGAAGGCAATGGTGAATTACAAGAGGCTTTAAGTATTTACTCACAAATACTAATCTCCCAACTCGCGGTGCTAGCTACAGCTTCAGACAGTATCCAAAGGGGTCTGTTGGTGTCTTCTTAGCAGCTGAGGCTTGCAATTCTTCCCAGGCTTCACAGGGTGCTGGGAAAAGGAGGCAGACGGTCTCTGGCCTGGTCCTGGCTCCTCTGGGTGATCTGTGTGCCCCCAGGATTTTTCGTCTTGGCAGATTTTCAGGTGGAGGCAGGATGTCTCGCGATGTGCAGTCTTGGCACAGATGTCACACTGGCTATGCAGGCCGATTGTGTGGAGGTATTTAGAGCCTGTTCCTGGTAAACTCAAGGCAGGCAGTTTCCAGGCAGTTCAGAATGCACTCAAGATAGAACACTACCAGAAGCAGAGAGCAATGGCAGCAAGCAGGCAGTCAGTGACAGGACAAGAGGACAGTCTCGAACTGCACTAGGGCAGGCTTAGGCTGGATGTTAGGAAGAAGTTCTTCACAGAAAGAGTGATTGGCCATTGGAATGGGCTTCCCAGGGAGGTGGTAGAGTCACTTAATGCCATGGTTTAGTTCATTAGAAGGTATTAGGTTGGACTCAGTGATCTTGAAGGTCTTTTCTAACCTGGCTAATTCTGTGATTCTGTAATACAAAATTTCTAGAGGTAGGTCTCATTTTCTTGGCTATTTTTTCTCAACCCTCAGAAATGGCCCCTCCAGAGCTAGAAAACTAGTGGCCTAGGTACATGAAAAGTAAATTCCTTAAAAGTTCACTTAGATTTTTGAATGTATTGTAATATACTAATAGTGGGATGAGAACAGAAGTCTAGATAGATTACATTAGATAGCTAAGCACTTTTTAAAAGTGATAATTTCCTTTATTGGTTAGTGAGCAGTTAATAATTACTTCACATTGAGCAAAGATTTTTAAAATGTGATAGATGAATTTTTAAATAACATATTGCTGTTTATACTTGGAAATTAGGAGCCTAAACATAGAATTTAAATATTATGCTATTTATTTCCTTCATCTCCATGTCACTTTGGAAGCTGGGTATTCTGTGTATATCTTATTCCATCCTGAATTATCATACTCTGGTTTAACCACAGTTAATCAGGTTGGGATGGCATCTGAATTAGCAACAAACATTTCACTTTCTGCTCTTGGTACAGGCTCATCAACTACATGTGATCCATCTTCTGGTGTTTGTGGACCATATTTCTTATTTGTTTCTATCCAAATGCTCATTGGCCCAAAGAGGGTTTAGATTCTTTCATGATTCATCAGCTTAAGGCTTAAATTGTTTGGAGGTTCTGTTTATTATTCTTTCTTTGAGACATTTAGCTGACAACATACTCAGCTATGGTTCTGGAAAAGTTAAACCACCAGCTAGAGTACATCTGATGAACTGGATGAGCAGGCTAGGACAAAACCCCAGTGTATTTTTGTTACTTTCTTTGGAGTAACATTAAAGTTGAATTTGACCCACAGAGACAATTTTCCTGCATTTGCAGTGGTAATATTATCCTTTTAGTCAATCAATAATGAAAATACATGCTACTCATGTATGAGGTATCTCCATGGAGACATCTGCCATTTAAGTCTTTACATTAAGATGTCCTTAGAAATACAGTCCATATCAAAAATTCATTCTTCACCATTTGAACCAGATCACCAGACCATTTTATATTCCCACACACTATTGCATTATCAACATACTCTGCAGAAGTTTTCCTTGTTGACAAGCCAGACTGTTCCCAGGTCTCCTTGTTGTATCACTCGTCACCATACCACTGCCAAGAGAGATAGTTTTATCCTAGTTCAAATCAGGCCCTCACTTCAGACAGACAGAAGGAATATTTAATGTGTGAAGTTTCTCCATGTCATACAAGATGATTGAATGTAGGATTTGGTATGGGATAAAAGATCGGTTGGAGGGCAGAAGGGCTCTGCAGCGGGACCTCGAGCGCCTGGACAGATGGGCAGAGTCCAAGGGGATGGCGTTCAACAAATCCAAGTGCCAGGTGCTGCACTTTGGCCACAACAACCCCATGCAGAGCTACAGGCTGGGGTCGGAGTGGCTGGAGAGCAGCCAAACAGAAAGGGATCTGGGGGTGCTGATTGACACCCGCCTAAACATGAGCCAGCAGTGTGCCCAGGTGGCCAAGAAGGCCAATGGCATCCTGGCCTGCATCAGGAATAGTGTGGCCAGCAGGAGCAGGGAGGTCATTCTCCCCCTGTACTCTGCACTGGTTAGGCCACACCTTGAGTACTGTGTCCAGTTCTGGGCCCCTCAATTTAAGAGGGGCATTGAGGTGCTTGAAAGTGTCCAGAGAAGGGCAATGAGGCTGATGAGAGGCCTCGAGCACAAGCCCTATGAGGAGAGGCTGAGGGAGCTGGGATTGTTTAGCCTGGTGAAGAGGAGGCTCAGGGGAGACCTTATTGCTGTCTACAACTACCTGAAGGGTGGTCGTGGCCAGGAGGAGGTTGCTTTCTTCTCTCAGCCAACCAGCACCAGAACAAGAGGACACCGTCTCAAGCTGTGCCAGGGGAGGTTTAGGCTGGAGGTGAGGAGAAAGTTCTTCACCGAGAGAGTCAATCCCCACTGGAATGGGCTGCCCAGGGAGGTGGTGGAGTCACCGTCCCTGGAGGTGTTCAAGGCACGTTTGGACGTGGCACTTGGTGCCATGGTCTAGTCTTGAGGTCTGTGGTAATGGGTTGGACTTGATGATCTTTGAGGTCTCTTCCAACCTTGGTGATACTGTGATACTGTGATACTGTGAAGGTACATTTTGGATTTTAGAAATGTAAGGAGATTCCCCAATCTGCTTATTCAACTCTGAAAGACTAGTAGTTTATTCCGCTATTTATTATTGTAGAGAGTCCTTCCCATGTATTCAGAACAACAGTTAGTAACTTTTATACTGTTCTTTTGTGTGATTCTGTTTGAATAGGACATGTCAGCATCTCAATATATATGACTTGTTTCAGTGTTGTTTCAGTGCTCTTTATCTGAAAATAGTGAAGGAGCTTGAGGGTGGGGAGTATACAACATGCCCTATTCATATTTTTTTACTATTTTTTTAAGCCTTCAGTGTTACAGTGCCCTTGAGGTTCAGATTAAAGTCTCAAAGTGGTCATCTGATCAGAAATGTACTCATGTTTTCCACCACTATTACATTCCGTCAGGTTTTTCATATTAGGTAACTTAAAAAAAATTTATGTGACCCAACCTCTACTTCACTTTGTGGTCCCTAGGAGGTAGAACTCCTCTAGGTAATTTCTCAACATCAGGATTTAGGCTCTCAGTTGTTTTCTGAGGAGTGGTGTTCCACAACATACAGGACAGCCATCTATTAGTGTAAGCCTGAGGCCATAGAAACCACCAGCACTGTGTCTGCTTTCTCTCTGCAGTCAGGGTGCTTTGACATACCCTATGAAAATCAACCTTTTCTTGTCAATAGGTATCAAAATCAGTAGTTAGCAATACTGATAGGTACTGATACATATGGATATTGAAATTAGGACTGAAGCCAGTAAGCGTGAATGCCTAACAATGTCCTGTTGTTAGGTGCCGATACCTACTAATACATATCCATATCATTACCAATTGGTAGATTTCAAAACTGTTGGGCAGTGATAGTCTATTGATGGCTTTCAGTGTCAAAAGTTATCAATATCAGTAAGCCTGGTGCTTACTGATATCAAAACCAATATCAAAATTGATAGGTATTAGACACTTACTGATGAAAATAGGTACCAAGAAGATAGGTGTAGATGCCTATCAATAACTATTGATATTGATAAGAACTGACAGAAATTCATACTTACTGATATTGCTGTTTATGTACAGATACAAAAAAAGATAGGTATTAATATCTATTATAGTTTGCATTATCAATAGTTATCAGTGGATATCAATGCCTGTTGAAGCTTTTCAATGCCTCTAGGTATCAATAAATATCAATACTTATGAGAGTGATATGATTCAGTATGGATGAAACAATGAGTACTTTTAGGTGTAGGTGGCAGATAAGATAAATGGAAGTGTGAAGGAAAGGAATGCCAGTGTCTGATTTAATTAACCAATGTAATTAGTATGCATGGGGAGTGAGGGGCATGATCTGAAGACTATCTGAAGACTGCCACGTGGATAGAACTGAAAGTGTATTTAAGTTGTACATGTTGTGAAAATAAATGTCTACACTTGGGAAAAGCCTTCTGAAGTCCATGATCCCCCAACTGCTACAAATACCTTTACATATTGATACCTGCTGATGTATATCGATATCAAAAGTATCAACTCATGTTAAGGCCTATAGATCTTTCAATGCCTATCAATATTTACATGTATTGATATTTATAAGAGGTATCTAAATCAATGTCTATCTGTAAGCTCCTATCTAATTGATATGAAAAGGAATTGATGCCTATTAATGTCAATAGTTGATGTGTACTAATGTCTTCGGTTGCTTCTTGATATTGAAATGCCTATCAATATAGATAGCTATCAAAAATAATAGGTATTAATGCATATCAATAGGCATGGATATTGAGAAGTACCAATTTCTATTGATATCTCTTGATATCAGTAGTTAACCAACTTGATAGGTATTGAGGCCTATCCATGTATATTGACATAATAACATATTTATATTGGTAGGTAACAAAGCCTCTTGGCAGAAAAATATATTGATGCTTATTGAGAATGCTTATCAATGCTTATTGAATGGTGGAATCAATGATCTTAAAGGTCTTTTCCAACCAAAGCAATTCTGCAATTCTGTGAGAAGTATCAGTGTTAATTATTCTCAGTGACTAGTGATAGGTATTAGTATCTGTAGGTGTCAATATTGACAGGTATAATGGCCCATTGATGTAGATATTGACAAGCATTGATGGCTATTAATATTGATAGGTTTTATTGGCTATCAGTTTTGAAAATTATAGACACTAATAAGTATTGATACTACTGAGTAACTGTCAAAATTGAAAGGTATTGCTATATATATATATATATATATAGCTGTAAATTCCTATTGATATCAACAATTGTCTTTGCTTACTGATAACAAGAGGTTTAATTATCAATAGATATTGATTCCTATTTGTTAGTTATCAGTATTAATAGCTATCAGTTTGTATCAATATTGGTAGATATTTAAAGACCTCAATGTTGAAAATAGGTTTTGAAATAGGTTTTTATAGGCATTGATACCTATCAGTTGAAAGGTATCAATCAATACAGATACCTATCAATATGTTTATCAGGCCTGTTGATGCTTAATGTATTGACTCCATCTCCTGGGTACTTGAGGTCCCTTCCAACCTTACCATTCTATGATTCTATAATACTAGGTATCAAGTCAATAGATATCAATGCCTATTGATATTGATAAGCAGATCAAAAAAGATCAATGCTTATCAATATCTATATCTGTATTGATAGATGTCAATGTCTATTGATACTGATTGATACTGATACCTAGTCCAAGCTATTAATATATAAGAATCTCCATATAATTATATTCACATGTACATGCATTATTTCTATCCAAATATCTACATACAGTGTCCTCAATATAGATATCAATTTAGATCTCAATATAGATCAATGTATACTTACATTGACATATAGATGTATATAATTAGATATAAGACAGAGCAGAAAATAATTTGTGACAACTGTTTTAGTTAGAGCTGACACTGGGAGAAGGAGGAGACCATTTTTATTTGCAATAACCAACACATGAATTCCATAAAAAGGCTGTGTGTGGCCTCCAAGCAAGTATAAGAGATACTACTTTGTGTCAGCTTTTGTGGCATTGAACTACTGACAGTTTATTTCACCCTCCATGTCTGTGGGAAAAATCACAATCATTTATGTTTCTGAGAGCCATCTTGGATCGTGGGAAGGAAACATAAGATCAAGGACAAAAGAACAATTTTTCCTTTCTCCTTCCTCAAATGTATAATACAATGGAGACTCCATTGGCAAGTGTTAAAACCCTCTGTGCAGGTCTGTGTGAAATCAGTCAAGATCTTTGAGGGCATTTAGATTACAGAAAATATTTTATTTCTATAGTGGCAGCACAGAACAAGCAATCTGGTCAAATATTCCAAACTGGGTGATCTCTAAGTTTACAAAACAGTGTCTAAAGAGTACAGAATGGTTTTCGCCCTGATATCTCATGGAAATCAAATAGATCTGTGAACACATGGCACTCACAAATAGGAACTCAAAAAATAGACCTGAGGGACTTGCTGTTTTGACCTGAGTCTGCGTGGGGGCAGGGAAAAATATCTAGATAATTGTGTTCATATAAAAGGCAAAATCCTTAGGCCATAAACCAGGCATACATGCAATAATGTCAATCTGCTTGGCTTACAAGGGAAATAAAGCAACATTTTATTGCATACTAAGTGAGGACCTTTACTTGCCCAGAATGAGGGGAAAGTGCAAACAGGTGCTGGCTCAGCAGGAATGGAAATTCAAGAGTAACAGCAGCTTTTCCTTCTGCTCATACATATCCTAAAAGTCTACATTTCTGTCAGTACCTTAATAAAGAACTATCTACTATTCAATCCACCTGTGTCTGGGTTTGAGGCTATCTGCAGAAGCTTTTGACTGTGAGGCTGCTTAACATCATTTCTCCATCTCTGCCTTTCATTTATGAACAAGCCGTTAGGAAAGCAGCCCCACTCACTCAAGGAAGCTGGGGCCCCACTTTCCTCCAGCTTGCAGGGAAAGAAAAGAGTCATTATTGACACATGCAAGTGATTTGAGAAGAGATTGTCTACTCTGATAGAAAAAGACTTAGTTGTCTGGTGAATCAGGAAATGTCAGACTTTCTGAAAGGTTAATGGGAGGCTTTGGAAATATGTTAAATCTAATTTTAGAGCATGAATGCTGATGACTTTATTTCAAAATCCTAGAAATAAGGAAGGGCAAGAAAGAATACTTTAGGTAAAAGTCAGTTTTGACTAGAGAGTCTGGAGTGTGCTTTATTGTAACATGATGTTGAATTTCTCCTTCCATACAGAGCTGGCAATCTGCCTAGTACCATGCTCTAAAATAGGACATACTGTGAGACTGTTTGAATGGAAAGCAATGCTCAATTTTTTATTTTTTTTTGTATACCTACTGAATTTTAACTAAATTAATAATCTGCTCAACTCTGGAAGTGAGTGAAATTAATTTATTTCAGAGTAATCTACTCTAAATCAGCTGCATAAAACTCCAGTCACTGCAGCAACTGGCAAGGGGCTGTGTAATGCTGTTAACATAACCTTTCCACTTCAGTCAGAATCATCCATGCCTCTTCTGGTCTGGCTAAAGAAACATTAAATATGGAATTCATGGATAAACAGGCTTTATATATAACCTTTCCCCCCTGCCATTTTACAATCTCAGAGGCATTAACAGATGCAGAAGCACAGGACATATGGGAACAAGCAATGGAAGTTTAGTTAGTCAGGCTTAGTTTCATAATCGACACAGTTTTGCGACATTAGCTTTTAAAACAACATCTTCTGATGTGTCTTCAGGTTTGAATTTTATTTTTAGGTCATTAGTCTTTTGTTTTCTCTTTTTTTTTTTTCATTACTGCTTTGGGGAGATTTGCCTTTGTTACTTTTTTACAATGCAGGCTCAACTGGTTAATCCTATAATAGAAACCTGCTGTGTAGAAAGTGCTATTTTTACTGTACATACTGTATCTCTTAGCACAAGGCAGTTTTAGAAGGGAATGCAGCTGCCATTAAATCTATACATCTCAATGAGGCCCGTGAATAGCTGCTCCCTGTGTAAGGACGTGTCCTGCAGTTCTATTATCCAAGCTTGGGCTCTGAGTAATACAGATCTTTAGCAAATCAATATCTTTACCTGTTCCTTTTGATTCTTTATTTATTCCCTCACTTGATTCTTTGTTCCTGAAAAGAAAAAGAGCCCGTGTCTCCCATGACCTGTGGGTGTGTGTCTGGCTGTGCTAAACCAAGCTGCTGGCAGGAGCACAGTGGGACTTCTACCTCTTTCCAGGGAAGCCAGGATGCCAAGGGGAGAGATAAGGCATGTGACAGTGGCCTGTCCTGCTGCAAAGTTGGCACCTGGAACCTTCAAGTTAAAATTAGCCACTGTGACTTCGGGACTTGAGGTTGTCATAGTCAGCACCCAAACATGCTGGATGAGTCTGCTGACATCATCATGGGTCATTATAAAAGCATAGAATTACTCATAAAATCATAGAATGGCTTATGTTGGAGGGGACCTTGGAGATCATCTACTCCAAACTCACTACCAAGGAGCCTCCTGAGGAGGCCAAAGTTGGCTCTTTTGAAGTCAAGTGGACCCTCTTCCTCACTGCCCTGTCTCAAACGCCAATATTTCACGGTCACTGCAGCCAAGGCTGCCCATGAGCTTCATATTCCACATCAGGCCCTCCATGTTGGTGAGAACAAGATTCAGTATGGCACCTCTCCATGTTGGTTCTTCTATCATTTAGAGGAGGAGGATTTCAGGAATCTCCTGGATTGCTTATACCTTGCAGTGTTGTTTCTTCAGCTGATGTTGGGGTGGTTAAAATTGCCCATAAGGACCAGGGCTTGTGAATGAGCAGTGACTCCATTCTGTAGGATATACTCCTATCTGGATGGTAGGGATTGAAAGGGACTTCTGGAGATCACCTAGCCCAACCCTTCTGCTAACATACATACACCTAGATCAGATTCCACAGGAATGAGTCCAGTTGGATTTTGAAAGCTACCAGAGGAGACTCCACAGCCTCTCTGGACAGCCTAGTACAGTGCTACATCACCCTCAAACTAAAGCAGCTTTTCATGGCTGCACCACAGACTCCCTCTTTGCAGGCCACAGGCATGTCCTGATTCTCACTTGACCTTTGCAGTAGCTCCTGGTCTGAGGGGTATGTTGAAAGCACTCTATATACAGGAGTCTATGTGAAGCATATCGGGTTGAGGAGGAGGAACAGATGCTCACCAGGTTTTCGTTTTCAAAGCCACTCAACACAAAGCACTGCTTGTGTGATGGGGTATTGCTGCTGCTGTTCTTCACCTAGTACAATATAATTGCAAGCAAGTTAAACTAAACATGAGAAATGTGCTTGTGGACTGGACTTAGAAATGTCTGGTCTTTTCCCACTTTGACTTGATGAATGATAGGCTTTAGTCCATGTGTTACTTTTAATATTAAAGAGGCAAAACCATATAATGGTGGTCTTAAGCAAGAGTTACATTCATTAATAGACCTTGGAAGATGCACAGGTTTTTTTATGGACAGGATGTTCATATCTAAGTATAATGTCTCAGCAGCAAACATTCAAGTATCATTCACGTTAAAAAACTGGGCACATCTGTGCATTTATTGAGTCATAAAAAATCCTTAAGGGGGCTGTCAAAGTTTCCATGAATCATCCCAACCTGCATGCACCTCAACATGAACTCTCTGAGAGAAAGCTAGGGTGACTACTGCTGATTAATAGAGGCAGGCAGCTTGGAATCTCTGCCAGGGAGTAAGTGAATTGTGGTGGCTGTGTGATAAAAGGGATAAAGCACACTCATTTTCAAATCATTCACATTCATGCATCCTTTCTAGGAGAGATCTGCAGAAGTAATGAGAAGGTTTATAATCGTTCCTACTTACCTATGCTTCCACTGAAAAATGTTCCAAGGTTCCCAAGTTTACAAAGATGGAAAATCCATTCAGCTATCACTAGGTCATGGGGAAATGCTCAGGCCTTTTCCAAGAGTCAGTGCTCCAAGAAAGACCAAAAGGCTTCTATACACACAGACACACACACACACACATGACTTCGCTGGCATTGAGAACTAGAAACCTGGGCAATCTAAATGAACCCAAAAGGAATAGCAAGGCCTGAAACTCAAGAGCTTGTTTGAAAACTTGTTCTCAATGCTGTCCCTTGTAATACACTCCTCGGTGTTGGTTTGCTTCTTCCAGGCTTGGTAAGACAGCAACCATGCAGGCTGCATCAAAAGCTCACCGGTCCCCCAAGGTTGCTCCCATGCCCTCCTGAGCCTGGCTGGTTCAATTTGGTCAATTTGTTTGCCTCAATATAAGCATCTAATGTGGCCTGTGACGTGGTGGGGTGTCTCAGGTACTGCCAGAGGGCTGGCCAGTGCAACACAAGAGCCTGTCTCCTGCAGACACAGCTGGAGATGTGGAAGGTGCTCTCAAGTGGACCTTCATGATGATAATTAGGTAGCAGTGCTGACTCCTGGGTAAAAAGTGGTCTTGTTGCCACTTGTTTACGTAGACATGAGTGTGGCAGTACAGGAGGAACAGAAAGGGCAGGACACCTGAGCTGATTCTCAGTTCTAAGTATCGTAATGTTTGTAATGACACAGCAAGTATGGAGAGAAATGAAGCTTTATAAAAGAAACACAAGAGCTGTAATTAAAAGCAAAAAAAGAGCCCAGCAAAATGGTCTGTAAGAAAACAAAGCTACTATTCACTGACATATATAAAAGATAGTAGACCTGCATTCTACAGAATCACAGAAGCATTCAGGTTGGAAAAGACCCTCAGGATCACCAAGGCCAACCGGTAACCCTACTCTACAAGGTTGACCCTACATCATATCCCCACACTTGCTGAAACTCAGAAGCTCTTTGGGATGATTCATTTATCTTGATTTCAAATGCTTCAATGCAATGCGTTTCATATAAAAATACATAACTAATAAGCAGTATAAAGTTAATACAAAATCACCATCCAGAGAAAGCCCCTGGAACCTCTAGAAATTCTATATTTCATGTCTTACTGACTGATCACTTTGTATCTTTCTGATACTTTGTACAACATCCTCTGTATTAAGAAAATTATTTCTTCTTTTGAGTTGAGGTCATGGGATCTTGTTTGAAATCTATCTACAAAACAGATTATAATGTAATAGAACTCACTAATGCTTAGAATTCTCAAACATATATATGCTTACATATATGTCCATCTCATAATTCTCTCTAGGTATATGTATGCAAATGTGTGTTTGCTTGAATATGGCAATTACTATATATAAAATAATTGTTCTTTGGTGAGTCAGAGTACTGTATGGTATGTATGATCTCAAAAGCTGGATTCAGTAGATGAAGTCATGAAAATCTTAATTACGGTTTTCCAAAGATATAGCATATATCCAAGACACTAGAAAAGTAGATAGAATCATAGAATGGTAAGGTTGGAAGGGACTGTAGTGAAAAATGATTCAAAATTAACGATGCTATTAATTTTGATGTCCAGGCAGGGATTGTTAATAACTATGAAAACTGTTTATTAACAATAAATCTTGCCAGAAANTCAGCCCGAGACTGATGGGCCTTTGGACATGGATTAGCCAATCAGGATGGCAGTTTGCCCATATTAGGTGAAGCTGGGGCTTTTGTCCCCTTTCCTGTGGCCGCCACCCCCAGCACAGAGGGAAGGGGAGTAGGGGAGCATACCTGAGCAAGTCAGGACATGTACAAGCCACTTGGCCTATTTAGGCCTACCATGACAGGGACCTCAAAGATCATCCAGTTCCAATGCCCTGCCATAGGCAGGGACATGAACATTGATCATGAACATTAAAATTCTCAGTTATACTGAGGACTCCCTATTACTAATTTAAACCCAATTATTTCACTGTAAAATCATCTTTTTGGCAAGATGTCTTTTAAAATTTGATTCTTTAGAAACAATAATTGTGCAATAAAATCTTGAGGAGGTTTTCAACACTTAGATTTATATCCACATTCTTTATGTTGATCTATGTGGGGGTTTTCCCAGAAAGAAATGTGTTTGCCAGCTGAGTTTTCTCAAATCTCTCCGTGTGCAATCTGTGGCCATGGAATATTTTTTCAAGCGGTTGGAGATAACATACAGAATTATTTTAAAATATAAAAGAAGTCATTTAGAAAGCAGACCTGGTTCTTTTTCTGTACTCAAAGCTAAGTCACTCTGTGCTTGTTTTCTCCTTTCCTTGCATATCCTGTTTCTGAACTGTCCTATCACTTAAACATTATTTCCATGTTAAAGCATATTTTAGAAAATATTCCTTACTCAGAGAGTTATTAATTGCTGTGAAGGAAAATGTGGAGAAAGTATCACACACTATCACAAGTTGGCTTTTTAATGTCATCAATGGATTTTCGTTTAACCTCCCCTAACAATTCAACAAAGCTTTTTATCTTTATTTTTTTGGTGCATGGGGAAAAGCTAAGAAGGGGAGGGTGAGTGCATTGTCCCTCTCTTTTTTTCTCCTATTACTTTCCAGTATCTCCTTCCTGCAGAATGTTCTTTGAAAACAAACACTTCATGCAAAGAAGCTGCCTAAGGAAGTTACTTTTGCTATTCATTTCAGGGTGGCCTATTGAAAATGATTAACTTGACTGTGATGGAAGAAGAAAAATAAGCTGGAAACATCTGGCAAATTGCAAAGCAACAACTAGAATTTTCTTCCCTGTAGGATTTAGCTCAGATATATTATACTTAATTGATACCTATTTACTTAAAGCACTGAAGATTTTGATACAGGAGTGTTTGGTCTGGTTTTCTTGCTCTCTGAGTTGTAACAGGAAAATAATGTGTGAGTACCATGTGGGGATGATGCTGTGTTGTAAGGGTGTTTACCGCTGCATGCTGGCTTGTGTTTTATACTCACATGTCTGAGGTTTGAAGTACCTGGAAATTCATAGAATCTTAGAATGGTAAAGTTGGAAAGGACCTCAAGCATCATCTAGTTCCAACTCCCTGCCATAGGCAGGGACACCTCCCACTAGTACAGGTCACTTGAGGCCTCTTCCAACCTGGCCTTGAACACCTTCAGGGAGGGAGCAGCCACAACCTCCCTGGGCAACCTGTGCCAGCTTTATCAGAAACCCTCTACAAATGCACCTTTGCATATCTATCTGTCTTAACACGGAGCCTTCCTTTGTGTTCCCCTGAATGTCTTGGAAGACGAAAGGGTACATGACCACTTCTTCAACAATGGGTACTGTAACTCCAATTTACAGTGCTCTGAGATTTTTTCAGGGAGTGGAAGTCCATTTCCACTCTCCTTCTCCCCATTTTCAAGCATTGCATGAATCATTAGCGAGCTTAGAAGGATATGATCTACAATTTTACTCTTTTAGTTGCTCACACTCTGTACAGTACAGAAGCAAAAATATCAGTAGCATGAAATATTGCTGAATTTATGTAAAATCTGATTAAGCATCAGACTGAAGGTGAGCTTCCATCAATCAGCCCAAAATGGCTGAATGGCTCTCCCTCAGCCTCTAGCCCAACTAAACAGCTGATTTCAAACAACCTGTTTTGCTTTCTGACCTTACTTTAGCTCTTGACCAAAGTAACAAGCAAATCTTTCCAGATCAAGGATCTTAATTCTGCCTTTTCAAGAATATCTCTAAGGCATTGTATGATTGCATTGAGTGGGAGGCTATTCTGTCCACACCTGTGACTTCTCTCTTTAACCCCTTATTTGTGTTCTTAGTTTTAGCTTAGGACCTTTGCTTGCTAATATTCTCCATTTATTAGTTTGTTCCTCTGTTTTTTTTTTCTCTGTTGAATGAGTATTTACATATATATCAGTAAGCTGAAGAAATTCATTCTGTCCTCTGCTCTTGAATTAATGAATTGTACTTATGCTTCAAACTGCAAGCTGCTCATCTCCTTTGAGATAAAAGCATGACTTCTCAATTTGTGTGTTGCACTTGGGGCAGATATCATCTTGTGCAGCATCGCTGTAACAGAGTCATACAATCTCTAGTAGCATTTGCTAGATTTTCCTGAGGCATAACCCAACTCTAGGGACAAAACTTTGCCTTCCTGCACTTGGTATGTATCCACAGATTTCAGCTTTTCTTGCATGAATTGGATATGTCCTGTGGTATGCTCAGTTTTACTGTAGAAACACATAACTGTAGAAATACATAAACCAACATAAAAGAAATGTGAGTTGGTTGAATCACAGCAGTTTTAAGAATAAAACAAAATCGTAACAACAGTGACTTTGATAGCCCTTTTAAACCCTCTGCTGATCTGTAATTCGTACTTGTGTGCAAAGGGCAAGCAACATTTCTTTCCCAATGTTTTGTCTGTCTCAAATGACACTGCCATTTAGACAATAACATGCATAGCACATGATTAATGAAGCTCTGCACTGAAGACAGGACATCTGTGGGATCACAAAGAGCTGCTTTGTGTGCACGTTACTGCATCTTCAAGAAACTCCACAAATTGATAATTTGTTAAATTAATTGACTTTGTGTAATGTTAATGTAACCTTCAATCTGAAAAGTGCACAGATTTTTAGCAAGGAAAAAAAGGAAAGTGGCTAAATCCTCAGAGGGTGGCTTAGGTCTGCGGCTCACCACTTTGTCCTTTGCTAAGGTTACAAAGAATTCCTTACAATATACATCTTTAAAAAATAAAAATAAAAATAAAAAACCAAGGAAAAAAAGGTGTCTTCGATTTTTTAGGCCATTTCCAGCTGAGCATAATAAGAATAATGTGTAACATAAGTGTCACAGAAATAATGACATCTGTTTTATAAGGAGATAGACATAAATCAGGAATGGTCCAGACAAGAGTATTTTCTGTGATCCAGCTCATTTCTGCATTGAAAAAAAAAAAAATCATGGCAAATTCAGTGATTCCTATAGAAAATTCAAATCTGAATCTTTATTGTTCCTAGTATTTCTGAATCATTAAACTAGGAATAGGAAAGTCACTATAGGCTTGAGCATAACTAGCTGGATTTTGACCATTAGCACTAACCGCAAAACGAATGTAGAACTTGCCCTAAAATAATGGCAAAGAACTTTTTACATACAGGATATGACAAATGATGTAAGGCTGACAAGTTGCCAAGGCTGCAGAGATACTATCCTTTCCTCACCAGAGTGAAGGGTGTTGCTTTGTAAGGTGAGAAGAGAGAGAGAGGGATGGATCTCTTTAGTGGTTGAAAACAGGGAAACTGTCCCAAAGTGAGCCAGAAGGGATGGTAGCACATTCTGACTTAGACCCCTCTTCCAAAACCATGCAGGTTCGCAGCTCTTCTCTTGTTGGGCCAGCATCTATTGGGAGCTTTAAGTTAGTGCATATACACTGACCTAAAGCAGCATGAAACAGCAAAATACGTTCTTGTACTTGAATCCAAGAGTGAAATTATGGCATTTGGAAGTTCTGGTGACTACTCATTTTTGATAACTAAGACTCTGATGACATATATATCTACTTCAATTGAAACAGGAGCACGTTTTTGATAAAGTCATGGAAAGAAGAAAGCAGCAGAATGGTGGTTTAATGTATACTGCACGAGCCTTCAGACTTTCTTTGCTTAAGGCTAGTGGATGGAGTCAGAATTATGACACTAGGACTCATAATGGAATTGTTTGGCTCTAAGCACCTTAGGGCACTTATTTTACTGCAGACTGGGAGTTGCCTAACTTTCTTCTTTGCACATTTGGGCAGGGATACACATAACTGTACTTTAGTGTTTTAGTTATCATAGATAATTAATGTAACAGAATTTAGGAGAACAGGGATTAGTGTCAGTGGTTTTTATAGGATGATACATGCTAGTTACTCATTGGGGGAAGAATCAGTGAAATCCAGTTCTCCTCCCAGTAGATGCAGTTCTCTTCTTACATGCACTCAAAAACATGAGTAAATTTGAAAGGTAAACAATCCAATGGTGAGCTGGAAAAACTCCAAAGATCAGCCTCTGTTCCAATCCATCAGTGTCACAGGCATGTCATTAGCTCACCATTAGTGATACCAGTTGCTATTTGCACAGGCACGGTGGTACAGGAATAATCCTGTTTAAAAAGGTGTGCTGCAAACACGCTGCCATGCTGGAAGCTCTGTAAATAGCATTTACAAGTAGATATACAACAGATCTGAAAAATCCCAGTGGGTAGAATATGTTAATTGTGCACTGGAATATTAAAAATTGTTAATAATAATAATAATAATAATAATAATAATAATAATAATAATAATAATAATAATAATAATAATAATAATAGAAGCATAGCAGCTTCCATTTAAAGCCCTGTATCAGTTCCATCTGGGAGAGATTTCTTTAACAGGTGACCAAGTCTGAGTTTCAGTGTATGTTGTCAACACACTTGATTTTTTCTGAGATGCATGAAAATGTTAGGAATCTTGGGGAATTGATGAAAAGCATTCAGCTTTTTTTATGGTGGAGTGGTAACAGCTAGCTCCCAATTGTCATTCCAAATCTGTCTTACTCTTTACCTCTTCTGCAGAGACGTTGCAGGTTACTTGACAACTTTTCAGGCTATTGCTGTTTTTAATCTCAAACTGTAATGTTTTAAGAATTAAAGATTACCATAAATAAGAACAAGTGGGAGGCGATCACTTTTTACTGTTGCACAAACAGCCTTCTGAGACATTTTCTCCATCTCTGAAAGAGTTTCATAGATTTTAAGATGCTCAAGACAAAGACAAGGCTTTTTGAATCATTCTATAAAGAGAGCCAAGCAGATGAAATTAAAGAAATAATGATACCAGGCCAGCAGTTTTAAAAATAACTAGGGTCATCAAATGACTCAACTAAATCATAAAGAGGACTGGTGGTTAGATTGTGTCCAGATTAGATCCTACTACATCGCCTCCTGATGAATGGTCAATAACTATTTCTGAAGATCTTGATCAAACATCTTGTGAGCAAATCACAAACCACCAGGACAAAACTGTAATTGTCCATGACTCACCTAATGTAGTGAGAAATGACTGAAGTGAGTGCATTTTACTGATGTTGAAACAATGTCCCAAATTATTTTGGAAAGAGAGCAAACCCATTTTGCAAAGTCATTTAGTCCTTTAAAAAGAAATTTCCCTGAAAGATAAACACTCATCGAAAACCTGTTGTGGCGTCAACTCCTGGAGTTAAACAAATGATGCAAACAGAATGTGTATGTTCAGATAATACATCACAGAATTCTAGGATCTAGGAATTTTTCTACCTTTCTCCCATAAAAATAAGTTAATTTGTAAATTTTTTTATACATGCAGAAGCTCTGGGTTTTTTTCAGTTTAACAAGGACTTCATAATGTGATGTTTTTACATACAAAAGACATGCTCCTCTTTTCATTCAGTGAGATAACTAAGCTTTTTTTTTTACTCTTTTTTTTTTTTTTTTTGTAAATTAGAGAGGATTATTGTCATTTAGCTATAATGTGGTGGCTAAGAGCTATTTAAACATTTTATCTTGGTTTGATATGCTTTCATTGTTAGATAATACAACAGGGCTTTTTTAGTGAACTAAATGGAAGAGAAAAGGAAAAATCTTCATTGCTTGTCAGAAAACTCTAACAGTAATCATTACTGTCAGAAGAAAAAGCATTTTTTGCAAGCTTTTTTCATGTATGATGGGAAAAGCAGCTCTCAGAGACAGACATGGGACAAACCTTGTGTCCTGGTAGGGCATAAATCCTGCCAGGCCGTTTTAACCCTTGCTCTCCTCCTCCTGTTGCAGGTCCAGGAGTTGAGTAGAATGGGCAAACAATGGAGCAGCAAAGCCTTGAGGACTAGGAGCTTAGCACCACATGTCAGGTGTCTTGTGCTGCCCCTCAATGTGCCTGTGTGGTCACAGGAGGCACAAAGCTTTGAATTCATTGGCCAGAACAATGATACTAGTGCCTGTTAGTCAGTTTCACTCTCAAAATGATGTATTTAATGGGGAATGGTGTAGAAACCCTGCCTTTCTGCACTGACCCTCCACCAGGAGCAGTACCCCATTCATGGCTGGTTAACTGGGAATCATAGAATCATAGAATGGTAGGGCTGGAAGGGACCTCAAGGATCATCTAGTTCCAACCCCCTGCCATAGGCAGGGACACCTCCCACTAGTACAGGTCACTCAAGGCAGCCACGTGTTTGCAGCTTGCACCAGCAGCTTAGCAGCAACTCAGTCCTCTTCTCCCTTCTGCCTGGAATATTTTGTATTTTACTGCAGGATCATTATAGTGAGTTTTGGAAACATCCTTGTACAGGAAACTTACTCAGGGACCAAGGCATCATGAGTATGTATGCTAGAGTTAATGCTAAGGCTCCATAAGTATAGTTAGAATCTTTCCTGTATTTGCTTTGCTATTTTCCAAGTTCTGATTGTTTAAACTGTTTCATTCCATGTTCATAAATATCTTTTGTGCAACTTCTTCCTGTCAACTGAAAATTCCAAGAATCTCAGGGAATTTTCCCGAATTTTAAAATATTAATAATAAAAGTATTCACACAAAAAATAATATTCATAATTCATAACAGATTATTAATATCAACAACACCTTCTTTCTCCAAGCTTTTTTTCTTGGAGATCAGCACATGCGTTCGGGAGACAGGGGAAGGTGCAGAAGACATGGGATGAATTGAAACATGAGCCTGCAGTGTCTGCATGCAGCCCAGACAGCAACCGAGTCCTGGGCTGCATTAAAAGAAGCATGGTCAGGAGGGCAAGGGAGGGGATTCTGCCCCTTTGTTCTGCTCTTGTCAGACCCCATCTGGAGTACTGTGTGCAGTTCTGGAGCCCCCAGCACAGGAAGGACATGGAACTGTTGGAGTGGGTCCAGAGGAGGGCCACGAAGATGATCAGAGGGCTGCAGCAGCTCTGCTATGAGGACAGGCTGAGAGAGTTGGGGCTCTTCAGCCTGGAGAAGGCTTCCAGGAGACCTTATAGTAGCCTTCCAGTATCTGAAGGGGGTCTACAGGAAGGCTAGGGAGGGACAAGGTCTTGCAATGACAGGACAAGGGGCAATGGGTTTAAACTGGCAGAGGGAAGATTTAGACTGGATGTTAGGAGGAAGTTCTTTCCAGTGAGGGTGGTGAGGCACTGGAATAGGTTGCCCAGGGAGGTTGTGGCTGCTCCCTCCCTGGAGGTGTTCAAGGCCAGGTTGGACGAGACCTTGAGTGACCTGTACTAGTGGGAGGTGTCCCTGCCTGTGGGAGATGTCCCTGCCTATGGCAGGGGGTTGGAGCTAGATGATCCTTGAGGTCCCTTCCAACCTTACCATTCTATGATTCTATGAAATGAGAATGGCAGACCATGGATGGCATAAGCTGAATGATACAGCGCATTTTGGTGGAAGCAGCTAAAGCTCACAATGTAATGAATGCATATTCTGCAGCATACAATGTTAGGAGTTCAGAGAGATGTTATTAATATTTCAGTGCACATCTTTTTATATGAAATATACATCTTGTGTATGCAAAGTACACTTTCAGAAGCTCGCTGGATTCTGAGGCTAAGATACAAGCGTCTCACCATTAAGTCTGAATATTTCATTATATCATAAATATCATATGTTTCACTATATAATGGAAGACAGATAACTAAATATTTGATTTTATGCCAGCCATAACAACCCCTCACATGAAGAACTGTTTTCATCATCATGACCCAATTACAAGTGCAGTGAAAAATTTGACAATTTTGGGATCCAGTAAAATGTGGCTATATTAGTGGCAATCTGACAATGGCTCTACTGCCATCTACGTCCAGGCTTTGCTATCAGCAAAAATGGGCTGCTGCTTTCAAAGTAACAGACAATGATTCTCTGGAAGCTTTCCAGTTTGTAGTTTACTTAGTATGTTGAGATTCCCTTCTGCCTCAGAAGGACATCTCAACATGCACTGGCTGTTATGTGCACTGCTAGCTCTCCATTTCATCCATTCCCTCTCTTTAAATGGAAAACACCCAATCTTCCCCCACCAATCAGCTATATAAGCCACTAAATATCTTTAGACCACTTGGTATTCATAGGCTAGTACTTGTTCCTGCTCCAAACACAGTTAGCTTTGTATTTATGGCACTCTGGCAAATGCAGCCTCTATAATAAGAAGCTGCTTTGTACTGCAAAGTTCATATGTCCACTCACATTTTGTTCAGATACAGTTATTTATGTCCAGGGTGTTAGTATACATACAGCAGAAATAGAGAGAATGGTTTGGCTTATGGTTTGATTTATTTACTCCATCTACAGTGATTTTATTAGTGCTGTATTATTTGACTTTGTCCCTCTTCACTTTCTGATTACAGTGTGAGGTTAGACCAGTGAAACTGCATTACACATTTTGCCTGTGAGATAGCCTGTTAGGCATCTGCTGGAAGTCTCAGGACAGGACTACAAAGCAAGACACAAAAAAATTCTACCTGAATCTCTGGGAAGCAGCTAAGGATGCTCCAATGATTATTCTGTTTATTATCTCCATCAAGGATCTGGACAAAGGAATCAAGGACACCCTATGTTAGTTTGCAGATGACACCAAGTAGGTCAGGAATGTTGATCTGCTTGAGGATAGGGAGATTTTACAGAGGATTCTGAACAGGCTAGATTGATGGGCCAAAGCCAGCTGTGTGAGATTCAACAAGTTCAATCCTTGCTCAGAAATGTTATTTTATTAGGAGTTTTGCTGGAGAAGTGGTTGAGTCCATCTCCTCAAAAGTTACAGCCCAGGTGATAACATACTCTGTGCACACTTCGGTGAGAACATATCTTTTCTGTTCTGCCCTGCTGTCCTCTGTGAAGATATGGAAGAGAAAAAGATACTAAAGAGAAGATTAGAAATGGGCTTGGGTAGATGCAAGTGATTTTGTCCAGTGTTACTTCAGAGCTGAAAAGCATGAGCAAATAAATACCACATAACATAAAACACAGGAAAGCAATAGCAAAAGAAATGATGCAAAGAATAAATAAACATTGGTCCAGAGGGTAAGAAAAAGGCCACAGGAAATTCAAGCTTACATGTCATGGATTGAATTGAACCTGCTGCTGGTATTCATACTGCGCCACAGTCGTGCCAGATTAAAAAATGAAAATGCTAACTGGAGCAAAGTATTATGGGGCTTGAAGTTCAGATTGCAACATGAGAGGCTTCCTATTCTGGTTGCTGCTTCTGGGTTCCAGCCTCTTGGTTGTTGGCTTCTTTCTGCAGGCATGGCATTGGAAAGAGTGGGAGTCAGGTAGGTGCTGGTTTTGGCTTTCTATTTTATACTGTTGGGTTGGGTTTTTTTGTGGGCTTTTGTTGTTGTTTGTTTGGGTTTGGGGTTTTTTTGTTTGTTTGTTTTAGTTGGTTTTTTTCCCCTTCCCTGTGTATTTCACTGTGCTTGTTTTGCAAATAATCTAAGATAAGGTAATCATGTATTGTATTATTAGGTTAATTATATTATTAACTAAGGTAATTACATATTGTGCTTATGATATGCTATGTTAAACTTGTCTCTTTATCTCAGCCCCGAGTTTTGTATTTTACTTTTCCCCTCACTTTTGTGTTGGGGTAGCAGGCAGGTTAGCCCTTGTGTTAAATCATTACACTGCCTTAAAGGGATAGAAAAACATTTCAAGGAGGTGGAGACATTTCTGTCATCCGCTGCTGTGCATGGGGATGAAAGGAAGGCAGGTCTTTCTAGCTTAGAAAAGAAACCAACAAAGAAGCCATAGAATCATAGAATCAACCATGTTGGAAGAGACTTCCAAGATCATCCAGTCCAACCTATCACCCAGCCCTAGCCAATCAACCAGACCATGGCACTAANCAAATGATTGAGAGACAATCAAATAACTTTTCAAAATAAATTATGCTCTTTTCACAGGGATTTGAAAGTACAGCCATGTCACTTGAAATTTTGGACATGGTTGTTCTTTCAGTACAATTAACAAGACATGATTTTGTGCTAAGTGGTCTTGCTTGAATTGGACTTGCTGTTATTTTGGTCTTTCAGCATTAGCTACAAAACTACTGATTACAAAACTCACCGTGGCTCCCAGCAATGTGTTGTAGACAATTAGAACACCAAGCAGAAAATTGTGGATTTGTAATTTTCCTGTGAAAGCTGTGGTTAAAGGAAATGTAATTGGACAGATGCTCAGCATTGTGGCAGGCTGCAGTGCTTCTTAGGTTCCTCTTCTGAAGAAAGAGAGATGCCTGCTCCCTGTGACATGGGTCACCACTGTCACAAAGAAAGATGGGCATCGGCTTCTCTCTCATCCACATCTGGACAGATAACTACAGCCTGAAATGATGAAGTCAGGCTGGAAAGAAACCAACCAACCAACCAAATAACAACAAAATACCCCAACCAACCGAAAAAAAAAAAAAATCCTCCCAAAAAACCAAAAACCAAACCAGGTCAGAGCTAGTAGAGGCTTAGCACAACTTCCCAAAGCCCTATGTATTTATCTGTGTCTGAGCATGAATACACAAGGCTAACTTTAGTTCCTGTTTTTGAAAATATTGCTCCTAATCTACACAGACCTTCATTTACTCCCTGCCCTGCCCCCTCCACTCCTTCCTTTTTTTTTTTTTTTTTTTTTTTTGGTGGTATAAAATTTTAATAAAAAAGCGGGGGGGGNAATACCATTTTCCAGAGCTATTTTTTTCCAGGTGGAAGACCTCCAAACTATAAAAGTGGATTTCTCACAATCATCTACGGACATAATTAAAACCAGAAATTTAAATTAATTGGAATTTATCGCTGAAAATTCCGGTTAGCTGAGTAACAGGTTTAGCAAGCCTGCTATAGGGTGCATTTAGCTTTCTGTTTTTCAACTTTGCTTTTGTTACTCAGAAAGCTCAGCAAAAAAACAAACCCTGGAGGAACAGTGGCTCTGCTCCAGATCTGCCTTTTTGCTGTATGCAGCTACCCCATAATTACAGCACAGGGTAGAAGCTACAGCTCTAAAAAGTTCAGCTACCCAATTTAATCATTTTGAAGCTGAAATCATGTCCAGAAGCAAAGTCACTTAAGTGCAGCCCTGCAGTTCATTCTGCCTGCTACAGACACCTGCAGATTACTCCTAGTGCAAATAATCCATCCCGTGGCATGGAGTACATCACAGAGATTTTGTTGCCACCTTTGGTGGGGAAACTAGAGATCTGTGGACAGAAATATCACACAGATGGGCCTGTTTGAAAATCCACTGCATCCTGAGCTTTCAAACCTTAAAAACAGATGTAGTGATTCCAACATGACCCCTGCTGTGATATAATGGATCCTGTCTGTGCATGCAGTTTTTGTTGTGATTTACCTCTTGCAATTCCTGGCTTGTGTAACAGACAGCAATTCTGAAAATGAATTACTATTGATTAGACATCCTGTGCTATTGAATTTTATGCAATGTTATGAATTTATTTATTTGCATAAAAGCTTTTAATGACCCCACTAATTTCGAATGGCTCTAGCAAGACAGCAATTTTTCTTTCCTTGTTTTCCTGTTTGCAAATGCCAGATACATACTTCTAGGCCCTGCTTATGCCAGCTATAACTTAAATGGGCAGAGCTACCTGATAAAAATCACAGCGTGCGTTTCTGTGGGAGGAGCATGAGAGACTCTCCAGGGAACACTCGGAGCCAGGGGGAGCTCCTGTCTTTCTGTGGCCAGTGGAAAGGGTGGTGCCTCACAGCATCTCAGACACTCAGAGCATTGCTGGGTCAAACCATTCCTCCAGCACAACATCCCTCCTTCCACTGAGCACAGCAGCAGCAAGGCACAAATAAAGGACTACCAGCACTATGACTTTGTAATTACCACTCAAACCTTTCGGAAATAATGCTGAGAAAGGAGAGAATCTTCACTAAAGATGAGATGGTATAAAAAGGAGTAAAGGTCTTAAACAGCCAGCCTAAGTTTTGGAACAAGCTGTGTTTTGAAGTCAAAACCTTGCCAATGTCTTACTAGGCATATCTACTTATAACAGAAATAAACCCTGAGGTGAGATGTCATCTGAGCTGTGCTCTGACAGAAACAAAAACGATCAGTGGAGTCAGGGTTTCCACGATCCCTTTAAAAGCCTGGGAGACTTCTGCAAAGGTGTTTTTAGTGCATGTATATTAATGGCCTTTTAATAGGAATTTTTACTGAGTAATCTAATGCATGATAATAGCTCCACATTTCAGAAATCAGCAGCCCACTTCCCCTCATCAAAGGAAATGGATTAAGCAGCATTTTCCGTAGTACAAGGTACTTGAATGAAGGAATAACATGGCTTTTGATATATGATAGTTTCAGGAGACTGACACAAAAATAGGCTGAAGAAAGTCTTCAAAGGCACCTATATGGAATATTTTCAAGGCTTGGGAATAGCTTGTACATCCTCCTTTCATTTAGCATAAAAGAAAAAAAAAAAAAAAGAAGAAAGTGCTTACACAGCAGATAGGATATGTGGCTTCCTGTGATTATTTTCAACCATAATCAATGTTGTACTAATGTACCAAGGTATCAGTTCCATAAATAGTCTTCAGTATGCTGGCTATGGAATAATAACATTTAAAGAGCGAGAAAATGAGAGGCAACGAAGGAGGAAAAGAAAGAGCACAAGAGGGTCTGTTTATTACAAGCAGGAAAATTGGTTCCTGAAAGATGGATCTAAGCTCAAGCAGGCATTAAAAGCTTTTACTGAAGCTCTACAGGAAATTAAATTCTCTAACTTACTGTAAAAATATTTATTGATAAAACAGGCTGTTTATGACAGAGACTATCTATGATTTTAGTTGAAATCTGTCAGAAATGTACCTCTACAAATGGATACTGAATTTAAGTGCTTCAAGTGAAAAAAGGCAAGCAAGAGGGTACAATGCAGTCAGTCTCCCAGAAGTCTAGGAAAATGTAGGCTTTTTCATTTACTTATTAGGTTAGTATTTAATGTCCTAAAGGCAGATCATTTCCACAAGAACCAAAGGAAGTTTTGACTGCAAGGATGGATTTCAGTGTGGCTTCCTGCAGTGGTTCCCTTAATCCCTGAATGAGCATTAACAAGGCAACTGAGAAAACAGTGGTCTTTCTGCTACTGTAATAAGGTGGGAGGTTTTCTGTGATGGTGGGTGCTGTCACCCCAACAAGGTGACTGTCCAGTTCCTCCTACTTTCTTCCCTACCCCTCTTCTTCAATTTCTCTCTCTATCACCAGCATTCACAGCCTGGCATTCAAATCAAAGGTTTGCTTTGAAGTTATAGCCTAAAATGTGAAGCTGATAACCATTTTCCTCACAGTGCTTTAGTGATGATGAATTGCTGATCACAAAAAGGAAATTACTTCTTTTTTTTTTTTTTTTTTCCCTTTTATTTATATGCAAGCAGTAAAAGTCAAGGCTCCACACTGCAAATATGTGCAAATTCATCCACTGGCTGTGTGTGCTACAGCAAATCCTATGGAGATAAGGAGCTAAAGCAGCAGGGGTGCAGCAACATAAGCTCCAAAGCTAGACATGCAATTTAATAGGCAACAAACTTAACAAAGGGCAAAGGGTTATTTAACAGAGAGGTGGAATATTCCAACCATTAAAAACAGTAAATTGCTGTGATGGCCAGAGGTTTAGTGCTACACCTCAATATAGAATGTTTATATGGGAAGAAATAGAGAGGTTTGCCCAGGAATTTTAGATCAGAACTTCTTTGTTTTGTTTTGTTTCCCCCCCCCAAAAAGGGATGTTCTTAGGGATGGAGATTGTTGCTGTTGTTAGGAACAGAATGAAGTAAAATAATATCAGGGTGGGGAGAGGGCTTAGTAATTTCTGCTGAATGCTCAAAATCCTGTTCATAAGAAGTGATGATGCTTAACAATAAGCAAATTAGACCATTTCAGTCTTTTAGGAGGCAGCTAAAGCAACATATTTTCTGTAGCCTATTTTCACAAACATAGATCCTAATTCAACTCCTCTCTACCTCTCTTGGATACAAGCATACTTCTTGTCTTCAGCACAGCTACAGATGACTTCAACCAATATCACTAGTAATCACATCAGCCTTATAATACAGGGCAGAAACGTTCCTCAAAATGGAAAAAAACAATTAAAAATAATTCTTTTCTAAACAAATGTTGTCTTTATTAAAGCAACACTTCCAGTAAGTAACTGGTTCTGATTCAGATTCCCAGCACTTAATGATAGACTGGAAGGTTCTTAGGTTTGCTGAGCACTTGCAGCAATAGCAGTTGATTGGCCTTTTTTTCCTGAACCACTTGGATCTTCAGTTAGACATATTAAGAAGCTGTCTGTATTTCATTTTCTGCAGTTCATTTGTATCCAATCAGGTTGCATCAGGATTCATTGCATTTAATGGGAAATGCACTCTTCTGGATCAGATACCTGTTTTCAATTTGAAGAGTATCTGGTTCCAATGGCAGGGGTGACAGGAATAAAGAGGAAAGGAGAAGCAGGTGCCTGTAGTATAGATTTCTGCCACACTAACAGAGCTACCAGTTTCTGAATCACTGAGACCTTAGAATTTACTCATATTTTTAAAAATTGTGATGGTGAAAAGTGAAGTGAAAAATTAACCATGTCTTTGAGCTTATTTGAAATTTAACTATTGTCTTCCTCTAAGAATAATAACTATTTTTCACATAAAATTGTTCTTATCCTAGCATGTCCCCAGTCACAGCCTTCTAAGGATCCCACTGCTCTGCAGTGATGGTCTAGAGAAGTACTCCTGACAAAACTTAAGCCAGCTTCAGACTCACTACTGGCTAAAGTGGGATGAAGTTCAGGCTCACTATTATCTGGTATGTATTTCAAGTGCAGCCTAAGTGTTCAATGGAGCAAGGAGTGATGGAAATTTTGCTGTGCACTATTCTTTTTAATTAAAAAAATCTCTGCCTCTAAAACCTTTTTTTTTTTTCTTCTCAAAGTGATGCAATGGAAACAGCATATTTTCTGTATCCAGCTTTGATGTAATTCACGTCATAAAGAACACTTGCACAGGTTTATTTGTGGCAGAAATGGTGGTGCACCATTTTCCTAAAAAGCAGAAAGAAAAATTGTGTGGTATTACAACATTAACACTGTAGACCTCTGCTTCACTTTAAAAACAATCTGCCCAGATTTATTTGATCTGCTTATTTGAATTATGGAGAATTAAAACCTGTGCAGATTACCATTTTCAACTCTATTACAGACACTTGGAATATATCAATTTCCATGTAGAATTAAAATGATAATGAACATTTGAGATTAGCTTTGCCTCCCTTGTATCTCATCATTGCAAGTATCTGACATACTTCAAATGTCTGACAAAAGTCACTGTAGAAGAGAACCAGGATGGAAGGGAGGGAAGTATTAACATGAATGTGAAAGGGTAAGACAAGGGGCTCCTTGTTAGCCTCTAAAGAAACTACTGAATCCCACCCCAGATTACTGTACCCCCTGATAAAATACTTGATCAGACTAGACAAACCACCAAAGGGCCATTTCTACTTTGCCAACAGGGCATGCATATTCAGGGAGCTTTCCAAGTGGCATATACCTGTTCCTTCCACCCACTAACAAGCCACCCGCCTGCATTCCCTGAATATAGGCCTGTATCTAGTGGAGTCTCTCAGGGCCAGTACAGGTCCCAGTACTACTACTACTGGGACCAGTACTATTCAGTGTATTCATCAATGACCTGGATGAGGGAAGAATGTGCCCTGGCATCAAATTTGCAGATGACACAATACTGAGAGGAGTGGCTGGCGCACCAGAAGGCTGTGCTGCTATTCAGTGAGAACTAGACAGGCTGGAGAGCTGGGCAGGGAGAAATTTCATGAAATACAACAAGAGCAACTGTAGAGTGTTGCATCTGAGAAAGAACAACCACATTTATCAGTATAGGCTGGGGACTGACCTGTTGGAAAGCAGCATAGAGGAAAGGACCTGGGGTCCTGGTGAACAGAAGGATGGGCATGAAGCAGCAATGTGTCCTTTGGACTAAGAAGACCAATGGCTTCCTGGGGTGTATTAGAAGGGCTGTGGTTAGTAGTTCAAGAGAGGTACTCCTCCCCCTCTACTCACCCTGGTGAGGCTGCATCTCAAATATTGAGTCCAGTTCTGGGCCCTTCTCTTCAGGAAGGACAGGAAATTGCTTGAAAACATCCAGAACAGAGCCACAAAGTCCACAGGATCACAGGATATTAGGGGTTGGAAGGGAATGCATCCAGGCAGTTTGTGAATATCTCAAGAGAAGGAGACTCCACAATCCCCCTGAGCAGCCTGTTCCAGTGTTCCATCACCCTCACAGTGAAAAAAAATTTCCTCATGTTTACATGGAACCTTCTATGCCTCAACTTCCACCCACTGCCCCTTGTCCTGAGACTGGGCATCACTGAGAAGAGCCTGGCTCCACCCTCTTGGCACTTACACTTTATGTATTTACAAATATTAATGAGGTCACCCTTTTGTCTCCTCTCCAAGCTAAAGATCCCCAGCTCCCTCAGTCTTTCATTGTAATGAAGATGTTCCACTCCCTTAATCATCTTTGTGGCTCTGTGCTGGACTCTTTGAAGCAACTATGTGAAGGGCAAGTGTCCAAAGGATGGCATCAGGCTCTTCTCAGTGATATCCAGTGATAGGACAAGGGGCAGGTTGAAGCATAGGAGGTTCCATGTAAACATAAGGAAAAACATTTTCACTGTGAGAGTGATGAAGCACTGGAACAGGCTGCCCAGAGAGACTGTGGAGTCTTCTTCTCTGGAGACATTCAAAACGCACCTGGACATGTCCCTGTGGGACCTACTCTGGGTGATCCTGTTCTGGCAGGGAGGGCAGACTAAAAGATCTTTCTAGGTGCCTTCCCACCCTTAGCATTCTGTGATTCTGCATGAATTCAGTACTTCCATTCATCTCATCAGCAAGTAACAGACACCCTCCTGCAGCTGCAACCTGAGCCCTGAGAAGTGGCCTATGTCTGTCCTCAGCCTGGGAAAGAAAATGCACAACAGCTGGTGCCACTCCTGAGGGTAGCTGCCAGTGTGACACTCAAACACAGGGGCCTCCTCTCTCTGACCATCTGTTAGCCCAGTGCTAAGGAAATTTACATTGTAGACCTCATTTCTGGCCAGCTGACACCCAATCTCATAGCTCTGAGCTTACCCAGAAGCTAGCAAAATCCAGTTTCAAGGCTGCAAGAGGTAACATCACAGAAATGGTCAGACCAAGACAGAAATGGATGAATGATTTTAAAATAAAGCTATATTACATTAGAAAGCAGCCTATAACTGAATATGAGATCTTCTATTAATAATTAAAAAAGAAAAATCAAATTTGGCCAATCTTTGGGTGAACAGTCAGTGGGTTTGCAGGGAACTACATTTCATGAGCTGCGCTGGGTGCTAAAGAGTCCATATTTCCAACACCATCTAAATATGTTTTTAAAACTCTGCCATCTAAAAGCTGGTGGAGTTACCTGGAACCCAACAACTCCAGGGTCGGAATCCCCCCAGTTTGTATGAGCAAGGCTGTAAGTCCTAAAAGGCTATGGCTGCTGCTGAGGTTCATGGCCCTCAGCCCTGTGTCCCACCTGGTCTTCCCACTTGGACTCTCATTGTCCAATGGCAGTGCCACTAGTCTTGATGTACTGGAAGTGGTTCTCAGTTTGCTTGAAGGCCAAACAAAGGCTTGAAGCCAGGGTGATTGGGAGAAAGGCGTATCCAGCCATTGCCCAGGAAGCAGGTTTTTCTCCATGACAAAGTGACCATGGCCGTGCTTCATGCTCTGCCAGGCCCATGGGAAGATGAAGATGTTGCCAGAGGGTGAGGACAGAACTGGTAGCAGTTGCTCCTTTCCCACCTGGCAGTGGCAGGAGAACATGTGCCAGTCTTCCCTGGCAACCCTTGGCTCTACTTCCTATAGTTTCTCCACTATACTTGCCTCACCCTTCCCACAGCCAGAGCATCTTAACTCCAGCAATCCCACCTTGGGGGAGCAACATACAAGACTGCATGCCTTACTGTGAAGGCTTGAGTCAATTCTGCCTGCAACAAACTCCCCAGGAGAGCAGAGCCCATCATAGCCTTACTGCCACAGCTGGCAGTGCAAGGTGCTCTTTCACCTTTGCCTGCCTCCTCAAACACAAATATTTGACAGCACATGTGTTTGCAAAAATCATGCCAAAACAGCACTCCTTCCCTGGGGAGACAAGGAAGACACAAACAGCCTGTGACAGACGTTAGCTGTATTGCTGAAGGCTTTCCTTAACGGCACTTGCAAACCAGGGGGATTGTCATGGTACAAAAACCTCTGTGGGAAAAAAAATAAAAAAAGAATTAATCATTTCACCAGAAAGTATGTAGAAAAACTCCACTGTGATGGTCTCAATGTGTCCAGTTCAGCAGCATTCGTGAGCTGACATAGCTAGGAGTAGTGAGAAAGAAAGGTCTTTTTGTTAAGAAACTGGAATTAGAAACTAAGGAGATCTAGATCTGAAGCACAGCTTAAATGGACCTTCCTGACTCTGCCTCAAGTTTCTTACATTTCCTTAGGCAAAGCATTTAATCTCTCCGTACTGGATTCCTCCTTTGTAAAATAAGAGTAATACTTCCTCTGTCTTCTCTAATTAATCAACCACAGCCAAAGTCATAAAAGAATTTAGCTACCTAAAGTGAAATTTAAGTGACTGGGTTAAAATATGGGTTCTCAACATATTTCAACAGCTGCTTCTTAGAGCTTGAAACATCTGAAATCTGTGTACATATACATTATGAAATTACATGTACCTCTACATTCTCACCTAGGCATTAAAATATTGAACCTTTGGGGCATATGAATTCCCTTGCAAATTTAGCCTTCATCTCTTGTAAGTTATAATGTAGGGATTTTATTTTTTTTAGCAAACATCAGAGCAGTTATCATTTAGAGGACAGAAATGTCTGACTTCAATGAAACACACAGTCCAGTTGCAAACTTTTTTTTTCTTTAATTTCTTTTTTTAGGAGCAAGCAGTTCTGATAAGAAGAGAGGTCAAAATGAGAGGGTTTAGTGTAATTTAGTGCTGAATGAAAGATGCTGTATAACAAGGACTGTGTGATCACAAAGGCTTTGAAGGAGTAGGAGCATGCTTATCCTGTCTGACAGCATCACCCAGAATGTGTCATTATAGATATTGATGATTATATAGCCATAATTAAAGTGTTGTGCTTAAAAAGCTAAATGTAAAAAGAAGTGTCAGATCACTAACACAACTTTAAGTTAAATCATCTACTTTATGTCTGCTTATGCAGTCTGCACATGAGAGCTGAGGCAAATATTTGAGATTCCTTGCTTTAAAGAGTTACTATGTCTAATCATCAAAGCAAAGCTGCTTGCCAAAAGCATAAAACCCTAATGGGGTTTGCAAGAAAATGTTGTCACCTTCTAATCAATGTTGACAATACAGGTGGCATTTATAAAAAGTGAAGTTGTTCATATTAACACAGTCGATCTTCAGTGACTGTCAAAAGAGATTATGAACCCACTGTCCAAGAAGTACTTTTTTTGCCAAAGCAAAATTTATTAGAATACAAGATAGATTGACAAATACCTATTTTTTTTTTCCTGACAATTTCCTCATTTGGACTTAAACAGTGACATGTGGACGTCTTGTTTTGTTCAAACAATCAGTATTATATCTACTTTTTCCTGTGGTATTCTTGGGACCAGTGTTGACCCTATGCATGAATGTAGGAATGGATTTCGTAAAGCTTATGGGGAAAAATATTTTTTAACATAATCTACTATTAAGGACAAAAGAAGAAACCCAGGAAAACATCATTCTCAATAAGTCTGCAAGTTCAGGTGACAGTATGGATAACTATAGTAATAAAAGTATGTAATATTGTTACTACATAAAGATCAACTACTTTTGAAAAAAACATGGTACATGAGATGGGAGAAATACAAAAATCTTGAACAGACAGGTGCATATAACACTTATTAAAAAACAATTAAAAATCGAGGGATGTATTCATGAATGTTTCACATTTGTGAAAAGAATGAAAGTATGAGAGAAAGAAGGAATGAAAGAAAGATAAAAGAAAGAAAGAAAGAAAGAAAAAGAAAGAAGAAAGAAAGAAAGGAAGAAAGAAAGAAAGAAAGAAAGAAAGAAAGAAAGAAAGAAAGAAAGAAAGAAAGAAAGAAAGGAAGAAAGAAAGGAAGAAAGAAAGAAAAATAAAAGAAAGAAAGAAAGAAAAGAAAGAAAGAAAGAAAGAAAAATGAAAGAAGGAAAGGAAGAAAGGAAGAAAGGAAGAAAGGAAGAAAGAAAGAAAAAATAAAAGAAAGAAGGAAAGGAAGAAAGGAGGAAAGGAAGAAAGGAAGAAAGAAAGAGGAAAAGAAAGAAAGAAAGAAAGAAAAAAGAAAGAAAAGGAAGAAAGAAAGAAAGAAAGAGGAAAAGAAAGAAAGAAAGAAAGAAAAAAGAAAGAAAAGGAAGAAAGAAAGAAAGAAAGA
>WBNM01012111.1:0-68588 GCA_013399055.1 Ramphastos sulfuratus
TATGATTCTATGATAACTCAGAAACTCACAATGCGCAGTCAATATCAAGGCCTTCGATTTAGGTGACATTTAGCATCCACTGTTCAGTTAAATCAGTTGTCAGATTAGCCAACGTGTGAGCAATATGTTATAGAAGTCTCATTCTTAGGCACTAAAAGTCCCAGGACTTTGAAGATTAACTTAGGAAGATTGTTTTAAACTGTTTGTTGTTGTGTTCCTTCCAAATGGCTCTGTGCTTGTACTAGGTTAGAGTAGATACCTCTCCCAGTAAAGTAAATTCACTACAACTCAAAATTTCAGAAAGTCAGAGAAAAATGAAATTGTATTTTGTACAGTTTAAATATAAGAAGAATAAACTACAGTAATACTACATTTCCTTAAGGAAAATGGGGAAGGGGTCAAGCAACAGCAAAGGTGCAGCCAAAACAGCAGTGGAGGAAGACAGCAGCAGGTGCAGCAGAAGCAGCAAGGGGAAGGTACAAGCTGTGCTTCCAGGCATAAAGCTTTTGATGCTCCAATGAAATGGCAAGAAAATGAAATGAAAAGGGGAAAAAAAAAAGAAAATTACAAATGCTGAAATGTACTTACTGAGAGTTTCTTAATTAGAATCTCACATGGAGGGCTGTTTGTAGTTTGGCGTGTCACACTGAAAGTGGAAAAAAAGAAAGATCAGGTGCAGTACAAGAGCTATAGGGCAGTCACACAAAGCTATCTAGATCACTTTGTGAATAAGCCCAGTTGGAAATGCTGAAGAACCTTCTAATACAGTTTATGTGTTACCTATATGTATGATATTAAAAGAATCCAGCTGCAAGCTGGTCACAGGCAGTGTTGCCCAGGGCTTGATATTGGTGCCGGTTCTCTTTAGAATCTCTATCAATGATCAAGGCAATGAGATTGAATGTGCTTTTATTAAGCTTGCAGATGACACTAGGCTGGAAGGGAGTGTTGATCTGTTGGAGGGTAGGAAGGCTCTAGACAGGTTCCTGGACAGGCTGGATCAATGGGCCAAGGCCATGGATCAATGGGCCAAGTTGCATGAGATTCAACAAGGCCAAGTGCTAGGTCCTGCATCATCTGGGTCACAACAACCTCATGAATGCTCCAGGCTTGGGGCAGGTGGCAAGCAGCTAAACTGAGAATTCTGCTGTTCTAGCATGGTTCTAGTGTTTTCTTTGGATGGATCAGGAAGGGGAGTAGATGAGGCTAGGGAAGCTATTCCAAAATACTCAAAGAGCTGGGAATAAAACCAATATCTGATTAATTGTTTATTTTCAATGGGGTGTCGAAGAACTCAAAAGCATGAAGAAAAGATCTGCTAGAGTTTTCTGAAAGCTAAAGAAAATTCGGTCCAACTGGAGATATTAAAAGATTGATGTGATTACCTTGTAACAGAAGACTCAGTCTTGTTTTTGAAGTGTGAGAATCACATAAAACACTGGCTATTAAAATTAAAAAAAAAAAAAAAAAAAGCTAATTAATTCACCAAAGATTTAAAACCAGTCAGTGGCTTGAAGCAAATGAAAAATAAGGCACGTAGTCACCTTAGAAAAGCATAGAATTGTTTTGGCTGGAAAAGACCTTTAAGATCATTGAACAAAATCAGGTAGGGTGATTAGGCCATTGAGAAAAATATGAAAGATTTGATGGATCTGCTGTCTCTTGAAGCATTAAAATCTAAACCCACAGCATCTTTGGAAGACACGCTGGTTTAAAACACAAACAATTTCCTAAAGCATGCTTTTCTCCTAACAATCCAAAGCTCACATCTATGTAGGCCACACCATAATTGCAACCAACATCACTTTTTCAGTAAATTGAGGTTACAGAAACCATAAAACCAGGAAATATTGCACTATTTCCATTTGATTACCTTCAATAAGATTGAAACCCTTAAATCACTTGGATTATTTGGCAAGTTTCACAGCCATGGATTACATTCCTGACCTCCCTATAAAATGCCATGGAAAGAATAAATATTCCAGATCACAAGCTGGAGTGAGCAGTCAGCTAAATAAGTCAGATCTTGAGGAGAAAGAGGAGGCTTGAGGTCTCCTGAGGGACAACTTAACTAAAGTTTGGGATGTGAAAGATGTGGGGCTTTTTACATTTTAAATTCACAGCCATGGACTCTCTTGAGGATTTAAGTGATTAAGCTAAATCCTTCTCTCTGTGTATTGACATGCAGCAAATAAAAGCAACATCATGTCTCTTCATCCATTCTGTATTAAGAATTCAGTGGGGCAAGAATTAGAGTCTGGATTGAACACCTTGATTGTGTTGTGTGTAGAATAGTCTAACCCTCTTAGGTTCATCCCTTCTCCAGTATTTCTTGTGTTGTCTTTAGTCCTATTGACACTAAAAACAAGTATTTTCAATGAAACCTTGAGTCTGTTTCTTGGGCTTCGTTGGGTTTGCTATGGTTTGGGGTTTTTTTTAACTTGCTGTATGCCAATGTGCAGTCAGTATTATTTCTACATCTCCTCCTCATTTTCCACCAGAGTGTCCTATTTCTGCCATGATCCTTTAGCCAAACAAATCCTGGTTTGGAATGTTTGGGAGATTATTCAACAGAGAGTATCAGTTAAGAGCTTCGATTTATCATTAATATGTTGGTTTTATAAATAATTATTTTAAAACAATCTCCTTTTGCTAATTCTTTCTTGCCTAGAAGACTTCACCAGTAAAATAACTGGTACTGTGGTCACTTCCACACAAAATGCTCTGCTGGAGGAGGTCTGCTATCCAGTTGAGTGAACCCCTTTGTATGCTACAAAATGATTCATCATAATACTGACATACACCAAGGATATTTTTACCTGTGACAGCACTGGACCTGCAACTTATCCTATCCAAAGTCCCTCAGATGATTTCTTTCTTTATATTTCATAGTTAGAAGTGTGCGGCTTCCCCCTTACTGAATCAGGAGGTCAAGTAGGCATCACTATGTCCCATTGCCATTCTGCACTTATGCACTGACCGGCAAGAAGGTTCTGAGGTGTCAATGTATCTGAAGGAGGTGGAAGAGACAGAAACCCATTGTCTGGCTGATCAGACTTATGTCCTTGAAACACCCCAAGGACATAGACCAGTGAAGTCTATACATACATTAAAAACACAACAAACCCTTCCTGGGACTCCCATTGTTTTCCTGGGAAAATTGTTTAGACTGGCTTCTGCTTAAATAGTTGGCAGGGACTGTCAGGAGATGTAGTATGTCTGACTCATGATGCTTTCTCTTTGGTTTGTTTCAGCCAACTATAGTCAACCTGAGATAGAATGGCTGCATGCTGGGGAACTAAAGCCCAAGGAATACTTGAATCTTTCCTGTTCTTCCAGTGGGGGTTATCCAAAGCCTAAGCAGATGTCTTGGCTAATCTCACATGAAAACAAAACGCAAAGTTTTATACATCACATGGATGTCTCACAGGATGCTCTAACAAAGCTGTACAAGGTTACTAGCAAGCTGGATATCCCAGTTCCTACAAACACCCCCACTAACATTAGCTGCCTGCTTCACCTTGGAGAGGAGCTGGGAAGCCTTGTCTCAGTGCCACTAGGCATAGGTGAGTGTCCATTTGCCTGTTCCCATTTCTGCATGGGTAGGAGCAGAGCACATTAAAGTAGAGCAGATGGCAGATAGCAGCATAATCAGGGCAGAGATTAAAGCCTAAGTAGCAGTAGGATTCGATTGCAAGGGTTTTATGTTCTCCATCCTGTTCACCAATGGCCATGACCACCAAATTCTCTCTCCAGTCTTATTGCAGTTAGGAGAGGGCACAGATAAAGAAGGTTACTGCTACACAATCCAGAGCTCAGCCTTACCCCTTCCCCCAATGCTGCTTTAATAAGAATGAAGCAACTTGGATGTCCAAATTAGGTGGCAACCAGTCTCTCGGGGTGATATTTAGCTGTTGGGGTGCTAATTCACTGAGTCAGAGAACTGTTGAGGCACATGGAGATCATCTAGTTCAACTACTCTGCTCAAAGCTGGGAAAAGAAGTAGCACAGGGCCTTATCCATCTGAGTTTTAAATATATTGCAGGATAGATTCCCCAACCTCTTTCAGAAAACTGTTCCAATGTTTGACTGACCTGATAGTAAAAAATATTTTTTTTTTCTCCCTTTCACTTGTTATTTAGATGCTTGGGCTGCTGTTCTTAGTCATTCCCTGAGAGAGGCAAGCACCCCTTGGACCAGATTTGTCTCACAAACTGCCAAATAGACTGTGCTGAGTTTAAAGAGTAAAGGCCATGAAACTTTGACTAGTCTTAGAAGCATTCCTGGAGATTGTCATAACATTTGGCAGAATGAAGTGTACATTCCAAAATTACTGTTTGGGGATTTTTTTTTTCCCCTAAGATTGTGTCTTTTCTTAGACACCTCTTGCATGGAGAAGCTGGAGACCTGAATTCCAGTAAGAATTTACTGCTGGATTATCTCAGAGCTCCACATGGATTGATCCTTTCTTTAAACTAAGGCTGTATTTTATCTTATTTATTTCCCAGGACAGGAGAACATCCTTTGACATATTTTTGTTTATAAGCTATAGCACAAGCACATCAAACTAAAGACAGCCCCCACAAGGCTTGCACGTGTCTGCTGCAGACAGTGTTGAGGATGGAGAACTGCGCTGCAAGTGTCAGGACCAGGGAATGGTAGCATTTCAGGAAAGCCTACCAGGGCAGTACAGGCACACACATTAGTACTGCAGATGTAAAGCAATCTTGCCACTCACTCCAGAAAAAGTTCCACAGTGAAGTTTTCTTCATATAAGTTTAGCTCAAGGGTTGAGTCATTAATACTAGATATGGGAAACTGCCTCTGATGTCCATACATTCTAGGATTTTAAAATAATATTCAAAGATAAGACAGAAGCCTTGGAGGTTTGCACAGCTCTACACCTTGCTTATGAGCGTCGACATGGCCATATTAGCCAGAGTGCTGCTTCTTCCTCTTCCATATTCAATTCTTATTCTCTCATCCCTGGCCTTAGGAAAATAGCCACCTGACAAAGCAGTGATGGTAGGTTAGAAACTGCAAACTCCACATCAACAGCTTTCTTTGGCAATAACTGGAGCTCTGTCAGCTGCTAACCCTAGCAACCAAAACCTCAAAAGCATAATAACCAGAAAAAGGGGGAAACTCCTTTTCATTCCCTGCTACTTTCACATCCCTTATGGCATTTCATTAGATTTTGGCCATCATTTCCAACAGATACCAAGTTGTAACATATCCCAGGTTCTTCAAGGTTGTACAGTGTCTCTTTTATTAATTAAGCTAGTTCTCTCTCACATGGTACCCAAACTTCAGAAAGAGTATTTTGCCCTAATGATGCTGAAGTAGCTTTTAAGGCTTGGTAGTTTTTCTAGTTAATGGAAATGGAACTAATGCAATGTGGATAGTGATTGACAGCATGAAACCACTGTAAAAGCAAAGGATGCTAAGGGCCTTTCCCTGATCTTTTAATTCATGTAACTTTGGGAAAGATTAAGTCAGCAAATTTAATCTTAGCTGTGTGTATATATCTCCTGTTTTAATATTCAGAGATACAGGGGGAAGAAATGCAGCAAGTGAAGATAAATTTCTTTGGCCCACTTACAGCTGCGATTATAATGATCGCACTTCTGGGTTTTGTGATACTGAAGAACAGGAATATCTCATCTACCAATCACAGTAAGTTATTACTTCTCAGCTTCAGCTCTGCTGTCCCTCAAGCTAGAGGCTTTGCTCTTTTAATCATCCCTTTAGCTACATTCAAGATGATGACAGAAGGTTAGGTTTCCTGCTGGTCTAAAGCTAAACCTTCTTAGACTTAAACTACACAATTCAGTTCCTGCAGTGACTTAATAAATCCAGCAGTAAGTCAAAATATCTTTCTCCCATCTTGTTCTGTGATCCACTTCGTGCTCTGCGAAACTGCCATGGCACCAGCCTACCACTTTTTCCTGCAGTTCATCCTTTTATTCTGATTTATTGGTGGGATTTGTCTCCTAAAACCACTGAATTGTGCAAAGCTTTCTTGTCCATCATCACTTATAAGAAAGGTGGATCTGGAAAAGGGTTGAGATGAGGCTTCTGTCATGTGCAAGTATCTCTGTCATCAGAGAGCTGAAAGATCCAAGGCATTGCTCTACCACAGGTTGCCCAATGCCAGACTGGAAGAATCAACTTGTACTGGGAACAGAATTCTACCCTTGCATTGCATTTCTCTATTTTGTTCCAATGCTGTATCTCAGCAGCCCGCAGTTTGTTCTGCACTGAAATGATCCTCATGCTGATGTCAGAGTCTGTCCTTCCTTGTAGCAAGAGGGAAATGCATTCTTCAGAGTCAGACCTGTTCCCCTGCACAGCCAATGTTCCCGAGTCCCATGTCATTCTTTCTCTAACTGCACACTTTCTATCAACTCTTTTTTCAGCTCCTGTTTCTCACATTTCTGTAACACACATATTCATCTATTTTAGGTGTTGGTCTAGCAGTCTAGAAGCTATGTATCTTGAAAGCAAGACCATCGGCCAGACTGCCGACTGGGAACCATCTCTGTACATAGCAAGACTTGACATCCCATGTTCTTAGATGCTGTGCCAGAACAAGAATCCTCCTCAGGCGCCCTACAGAACAACATGCAGCATCTGTGATCCAATGCCCAGTGTCCTGTGCTTTGATTTTCCCTCCAGAATGGTGGTCAGTAAGATGTTCTGCCTGTCTATCTTTTTGTTGCACCTTTTGATACACACTGTGACATAGTCAAATCCTGTGAGTCAATGAAGAAGGCAGAGCTGTGTGGGTTGCAGAAGGGAATGTCTCAGAAATAGAGGCATGCCACAATCTGTGAATTATAGCCATCACTGGAAACATGATCAGATGCAGACTATTAATCCTGAGCCGTAAATGCTTTTGGCAGAGCCAGTGTGGCTTTGTACCAGTAACTTTCTTGTAAAGCTCCACAGCAGAAAGGGGAAGTTCTGGGCAGCTCTCCACCTTCTGAGAAAAACTCTGCAATTCCTATCAGACATTTTAAACTAGAAATCACCTGAAGGAAGCACTTGCTTTAAACATAATTTCTGGTTATCTTAGTTTATTTTTTAATTATTTTTTTTTACTACCATCCAAGCTTAATGTGTCCTCCCGCTGAGTGCCAGCTGTGCCACCCAGAGCCAGCTGTGCCTTCCAAGAGCCAGCTGTCTCCACAGCGCTTCCTGTTGCCCCCAGGGCAATGCCCACCCTCAGAGCAGGCTGCCCACAGCTGGAAATGCCCAGCATGGGTATGGATCTCTCCATACAGGAGAGATCCAGGAGAGATCACAAGCCTTCGCCATACCCCAGTGCCTATAGCCCTAGTGCCATCCTGTCCATGTAGTCCTCGGGGGTCTTGGTCTTGGTGCCGTGCCCAGGGTGTCGTGCCAACCAGGTCACCTCATCCTGGCAGGCCAGTGCCATGAAGACAAAGAGGGCCTGGGCATGGTGGGAGTGGGGCATTAGGGAGGTTTGAGGGCATCAGTGTGCCACCCAGGGTCGCACCAACAGCCCTGGGGGCTGGGTACCACTGACCACCCAGCTAGCACTGGCAGTGCCCACTCCACCTGCACCCATTTCATACCCAAGACACAGGGATTCCTCTGTATTCTATAATAGCTGTTCAGGTGGAGGCAGGGATAGAAAATGATAGCATGAGGTACCACTTACATGTCATTTGTCTAAGTAGATAATTAAAATGTATACAAGTAGGCCATGTTCCACTTTAGTTGTCAGTGTTCTCTCTTCCTTAATTTTGCTTCAAGCCTTGAAGACAGAGCAAGCTCTATTGCTGGTAGGCTCAGCAATAGGAAGGAGTTTAATCCCTCGGTAAAGATGCTCCCTTTCACTCCAAATGTGCCAGCTCTCCAGTCCTGAAAAATCTCTCCACTTTATATTCTTCAATGGCATTGTCATCTTTCAGCACGAAGAATACAGCACAATTAAGACAAACTTCTTCAGAGATCTGGACTGTGTATGTAGGTCTCACATTTTTCATCAAGAGTAGGGACATGAGTATCACATTCTCAAGACAAATCTCAGCTTGGAGCAGCAGTCTGGGGACATAAATTCTACAGTTTCTGCAGGGTGCAGGGTGATGTTGTGAGTTGCCAGATACCACCTCAAAATTTTCTTCCATTTTTAACTTTTTAGTTAGCCAAACCATTTGGGAGTCAGTTTATTAAGCTATCACACTAACATTTGAAATATTTGCCTTTGGATTAATATAGTTCAAACTTAATAAACAGTTAAAAGTTTTATTTTGATGTAAAGATTTATATTTGCCAGTATACTTATTTAATGACTAATTAAAATAGACATCTTTTTTCTTTTCCTGTGTTGGTGTTTTATTCTCTTGCCATTAAAGCACTATATGGAGAGACACCCTGTGCTGGGTTAAGCCCATCTGGGGTGAAGGAGTGAACTGGAAACTGGACCCCAGGTTTCCAGGGGAGACCTGGCCCCTCGTTGTGGGAGGACCCCCCCAGGTCAAAGTTTATTGCACTCCCACTTCCTGTCCATAACCCTATTTAAGAGGCAGTCAGGTGCCTGCTTTCTCTCTCCCTCCTGCCTTCACCTCTACAACATGTCCTTGCTGCTGCTGCTGCTCCTGTTAACCACGTATCCAGCCTAACCACATTTATGCATGGAGAAAAAGTAAGCATCACCAACCTTTCATGGTTGTCCCTAGGAGAAAAACAATGACAATGGATAAGTTATCTGGAAATCTATGCTAGAACTCGTAAGTCCTTCTCTAGCACACTAACTTAGCAGGAAAAAAACAAATACAACTTCTGAGCATATGGAAAGTCAAGAATTTTTGCAGCATATCTTAACCCTGATACAGCCACTGATAGTGATAGGACAATGTAACTAGTGGAAGAAGTCATGTGGTGAGCTAGGTTTATCTTTCAACAACTCCCTTCCATCCTGAATTTGTTCCTAACTAATAAAGTTGTTTGTTTCCCCCTTTCCATCTCTTTGCATTAGGATGCAAATCTCCTTCTATTACCTGATAAATTTCTCTACCTTCTCATTTCTTGCTCTTAAAATCAACACTAATTCCCTCCTGACACTAAAGACTGTTAAGGGGAGGAAAGGAAGATGATCTTCAGGGAAAATCAAATTGTTTCATTTGGAAAAGACCTTTAAGACGAAACTCTGCTGAGTCTGGTGCTCAACCATGTCCCTCGGCACTTCAGCTCTGTATCTCTGAAACACCTCCAGGGATGGGGATCCAACCACCTCCCTGGGGAGCGTATTCCAGCTTTTGAGAACCTTTTCTGTAAAGTTTCTTCTAATAGATACTCTAAACCTCCCCTGGTGCAACTTGAGGCCACTCTCTGTTGTCCTATTGCTTGTTACTAGGGAGAAAGGCCCTTCCTTCAGCTAGCTACAGCCTCTGCTCAGGTATTTGTAGGGAGTGAGAAGGTTTCCTCTCAATCTCTATTTCTCCAAACTAAACCACTCCAGTTCCCTCAGCTGCTCCTCAGAAGACCTTTCACCAGCTTTGTTGCCCTTCTCTGGACCCACTACAGCACTTCAATATCTTTCTTGTAGTGAGGAGCTCAGAACTGAACCAGGTGCTGATCTTATTTTGTGTCTGTCTGTTCAAACATTTTAATCCTCTGCACCAGCAGTTGTAATGACCACAGCTGATATACTGGCACCTTCCGTTGTTGTTGTTGTTGGTTTTGTTTTGGTCTTGTTTTCTGTTTGTTTGGGGTTTTTTTACAGCATCTTTATGAGCATGACAAGCAAACAGATGCACACATGCCGGCTATGTATCACAGCACATTACTGCTTCACTTAGAAACACTGCTGCTTTACTTTTAGGTCTAGCACTATGAATGTCAGAACATGATAACAAAGACATGGAAGTGGTGTGTTAAACTGGTATCCAATGCCCTAAGGTCAAATCTTGTCACGAGGCTTGTGGGGTGCAATAGATTGCTTATAATCTAATACACTGATTAGCCAGCACTGAATCACAGAACAGTTGAGGTTGGAATGGGCATAGGGAGATTGTCCTGTTTGAGCCCCTTACTCAAGCAGGGTCACCTGTAGAGAAAGTTTTTGCCCAGGTCCATGTTCAGATTGCTGCCAAGTATCTCTGAGAAGGGAGACTCCACAGCCTTTTTGGGTGAATTGCTCCATGGTTTGGTCACCCTTCATCATAAAAAAAGGTCTTCCTGTGTGCAGAGGGAACCTCCTCAATTTCAGTTTGTACCCATAGCCTCTGGTTCTGTCACTGTGCACCACTGGAAATAGCCTGACTCAGGCTATTTTGCACTTTCCTTTCAAGCATTTCTACACACTGATGGTATCTTCCCTGAGGCTTCTCCTCTCTGGGCTGAGCAGTCCCAGCTCACTCAGCCTTTCCTCAGATGACAGATGCTCCAGTTCCTTCGTCATCTTTGTGGTCCTTCCATGGACGTTCTCCAGTAGGTTGATGTCTCTTTTGTACTGGGGGAACCCAGAACTGGATACAGGACTCCAGGTGCTGCCTCAGCAGCACTGAAAAGAGGGGAAGGATCACTTCCCTGGTAATGGTTTCCCTGATGGAGCCCAGATACTGTTGGCCTCCTTTGCCACGAGGGTGCACTGCTGCCTCAGCTTCAACTTGTCCACTGGGCAACCCATCTCTTTTTCTGCAAACTGCTTTCCAGGTGCACGGGGTTGCTCCTTCCAAGGTGCAGGACTTTACATTTCCCTTTGTTGTGGATCGCTGTTTGCTCGTTTCTCCAGCTTCTTGAGATCCCTCTGGATGGCAGCACAACCCTCTGGTGTGCCACTCCTCCCCGTTAATCACCTTTAAATTGCAAAGGGTACATTGAGCTCCATCATCCAGGTCATGAGGGAGCAGGAAAGTCACATTTTCTGCAGAGTTGTTCACGTCAGCCAGTGCTAAGGCAACAAGTGATATTTTCCTGTGGTTAACGGGTGAGGTGACAGTGTAGTATTGCATTTCCAGAATATTCCACAGTCACTTCTGAGGGGATTGTCATCAATGAACCATCTCATGGCTAACGTCCCTTAATGGAAAATTTTCTTCTTCATGTGAATTATTTGCTGCCTGAAGTTGCATTTGACCACAAAAACATGACAATTCTATTAAAGAAATCTAGTTTTTGTGTGTTGTTACCTCTAAGTTTTGTTTTCAAATTACCTTCCTCCCACCTTTCCAAACTCAGAAAAAAAAAGAAAATAAAAAATAAAAAGCAAATAAAAATTAAAATTAAAAAAAAAATTAAAATAAAATTTTAAAATAAAAAAGAAAAAGGAAATAAAAAATAAAAAAAAATTTAAAAATTAAAAATCAAAAGAAAATAAAAATTAAAAAAAGAAAATAATTTTTAAAAAAATTAAATGAAACATACAATAAAAAAGAAACATACAATAAAAAAGAAAAAGAAAATAAAAAAGGAAAGAAAAAGAAAAGAAAAAATAAAAGAAAAAAGGGGGGGAAAAAAAGAGCAAGCAAAAGTGGATGTGAAATACTTATCTACACTGAAAAACCAAGTTGTCTTGCTTCATAATTGTTCTCTTTGGTTTCCCATCTTCTGCACCAGGACGACCATAATGCTGGGGCAGGGAAGGTTCTAAGGAAGACAGTTTGTAATTTCAGGATGTGCTACCTGGAAGTTCTCAAGAGAAAAAATATAACGAGGCAGGAATGCTGGAGAAAGAAGAGAGGTGGAAATGGCAGAGGGCTGAGAAAGCGTAAGGAAGAGAGCGACACACAGGGCTGCCTTGCATCAAGTGCAGCTCCTTGGCACAAGCCACTGCTCCACAAATCCCAGGAAATAAAAGTTTCTGGCAGCTGTCTGCCCATTGCCTTCTGGGGAAAGCCACTCTTCAGCCAACAGCAGAGATCTTCTGCAGAGAAGTCCTGAAATCCAGAATATTCCCATAGTCCTCGAGCCCCTGACTTGTCAGACTTCCTTACGCACCTGCAGATTTTACAGCAGATGTGCGAGATCAAATTTTCCTGCAGGTGGTGTGTGCTCGATGCTAACAGCTGCGGAGCTTTTGTCCACTCCCTTTGTTAACATAGGTCTTTGACATAAAACAACCTCATGAAAATCATAGAAATTATGCCTAGCCACCCATTCCCAGACACAGAATTTAACTAGTTTGTTTTGAAACAATCTGCTCAAAGTTTTCTTCGGCCTAAGTCTGTTGCTGTTAACAAGAGAAACTGCTTGGTTTTCAGAGAGTTCAAAGCAGAGAACCTGTCCGCCACCTCAACAACTTTCTTCAACATCCCTTTTCACTTTTGCCCTCCCTCTGTCCTACAAATATTTCAGAATCCACAATCCAAGAGAGACTTGTCATGAGAGATACATCATGAAAGTAACTTTCCCTTGCCTTTCAGCTTGACAGAATTACAGCCTGTTTCACAGCTGATGGCTAATGCAGTCCCTGCAGGTATGAAAACGAGACTATGGCACATAAGTAAAAAAGAGATCTTACTCCTGCCAGGTCCTGTGTGTGAGCCACAACCTTAGGAACACCCCAGGCTTACGGGTAGAATGTCTGGATAGCTGCCTAGCAGAAAAGGATGTGGAGGTGTTGATTGACAGCTGGCTGAAATTGAGTCAGTAGTGTGCCCAGGTGGCCAAGAAGGCCAACAGCATCCTCCCTGTATCAAGAATAGTGTGACCAGCAGGACTAGGGCAGTGATTGTTCTGGACTCGCACTGGCGAAGCTACACCTTAAATAGTGGATTCAGTTTTGGGGCCTTCACTCTAAGACAGATATTTAGGTACTGAGGCATGCCCACAGAAGGACAATGAAGTTGGTGAAGGGTCTGGAGAACAGGTCTTGTAAGGAGTGGCTGAGGGAACTGGAGTTGTTTAGTCTGGAGAAAAGGAGGCTGAAGATGAGACCTTCTCACTCTACAGCTCCCTGAAAGGACACTGGAGTGAGGTGGGTGTTGGTCTCCTCTCTCTGGCAAAAAGTGATAGGATGAGAGGAAATGGCCTCAAGCTGCTCCAGGGGAAGTTTAGGTTGGATATTAGAAGAAACTTCTTCCCTGAAAGGGTTCTCAACCACTGGAATGGCCTTCCCAGGGAGGTGGTTAAATTCCCAATCTCTGCAGGTGTTTCAAAAACATATGTGGTGCTGAGGGACATGGTGGTGCACCAGACTTGGTAGAGTTAGAAAATCATAGAATCATAGAATGGGAAGGCTGGAAGGGACCTCAAGGATCATCCAGTTCCAACCCCCTGCCATAGGCAGGGACACCTCCCACTAGTACAGGTCACTCAAGGCCTCGTCCAACCTGGCCTTGAACACCTCCAGGGAGGGAGCAGCCACAACCTTCCTGGGCAACCTGTGCCAGTGCCTCGCCACCCTCACTGCAATGGTTGAACTCAATGATCTGAAAGGTCTTTTCCCATCCAAAATAATTCTCTGATTATGTTACCTTCCATAAGCAAGCCATAGGAAGGCCTCTATAATTTTGTATGTGTCATATCCATTCTGTGTAGGAACAGGTCAGTATTGAAATATCCGAGATGGATCACAACAATTGCTGAACACTGCCTACAGACAAATGGGTGAAATTAAATTAGAAGGATGATTGGCCAGCTGAAAATTCCAAGGAGTTTATTTCCTGCATCTGAAAGTTGATTTAAAAAAAAAAAAATTTAAAAAAAAAATCAATTTAAAATGGCTGCTGCCTTTAGCTGCAATCTGATTTGTAATCTGTCATAAATAAAACCCTTCAGCTGCAGGGAAAGCCTGGAGTGGATAGAATGGAGCTAAACAACTCCAAACAACAGATGAAACATTTAGGAGAAGGCATTTGTGAAGGACCTTGAGTCTTTGTAGCACTTCAGATATATGTCAGGACATATACAGGAATTGGCACGGTTGCTCTCTAGCCATTTAGTGCTCAGGTTGTCAGCTACATTATAACAAGCAAGGAATTTCCAAGGTAAGTAGATGAGTAGTGTCACACTGCGTCATCGGAGAGGAAAGCACAGAGATAAACTGGCCGAGGCCACAGGGGGAGCCTTTGAAAGAGCAAGGCACAGAATCAGACCTCTTGAGAACTGCTGCACTCTTGTGATCTTCAAGGCTATTCCTTCACGCTGAGCCAACTGATCTCAGGTCACTGCAGACCACTTCAACAGGAATTCCACATCCTGGGCTTTGCTTGAACAAGGTTAGGAAAAGGTGCAGATATTTCTGGATAGCATGTGAATAACAAGAAGGTTTAGAACCTGGACAGCCTTTGTTCTGCAAAGGAGAAAGAGCACAGCAGAGGAAGCAAGTCAAGTCAGGGGCTTGACAGTAGCAGTTTGGCAAATGTGGGTTGAAGGAAGTATTGGTTTATTGGTTTAAGTATCCCATACCATCTAGAGCAAATATCCCTGCTTATCATCCATCCAAACAAGTACACTTAATCTTTTATTAATAGCTGCATCTCTTAAAGCAATCATTGCTATTTCCATGGCTCCCTGGATCCTGAACCACTGCATGTGTGCAGTCAGTACACAGCAGCACTAATAGATTTTCCATAGTAATCCTTCTGTAGCTGCTTATTCCCCATACACCTGAGGAAATGCACTGCATCAGCAGTACAGTGGGAATCATAGAATCATTTCAGTTGAAAAGGAACTTTGAGATCACCAAGTCCAACCATTATCTAACTCTACCAAGTCTGGTGTTAACCAATATTCCTCAGCATCATATCCCTGCTGCTTTTAAACACTTCCAGGGATTTCCTAACAGCCACCTAAACCTCCCTTGGTGCAACCTGAGGCCGTTTCCTCTTATCCCATCACTTTACTAAGGAGACGAGATTGAGACTGAGCCCTAGCTGGCTACAACCTCTTTTCAGGTAGTTGTAGAGAGTGAGAAGGTCTCCCCTCAGCCTTCTTTTTTTCCAGGCTTTAACAAACCCAGTTGTCTCAGTTGCTCCTCACAAGACCTGTTCTCCATTGTACTGTAGGGAGAGATCAGCTTGTTCTTGCACTACTTCAGACCCTGGAACTGAACTATGGAGCGAGTCATTGTTTCTTTGTTCTAGAATGTCTGAGTAACACCTAGACAGCCAAATGATCTACACAAAAGGGCAGATGGAACCTATCAGTTTTACCAATGTCTCTGATTTTAAACACGCCACACGAAACAAGTTTGAGAAACAGGCAAAGTTACTGGCAAAGGCCCCAGTAAGAAGTGCTTTAGAAGAGTGTCTGATTCACAATATTCAGCTAGGCATCAGTTACATGGGAAAAAAAAAAGAGAGAGAAAGAGAGAGAGAGAAATGTTACAGAGGCGTCTCAGCCAGTTTTTTATTTCTGTGGAGGTCTGATTTGGAGTTGCTCTTCTTCCTGAAATGGCAAGAAAGACCCTAAGTTTCTAAAGGAGGGTGAATGGAAATCTTGTGGGAAATACCCTATGAGGAAAAACAACTAGGGGAGATCTGAAATATTGTTCTCTGATGTTGAAAAAAATTTTGGCTTCTGAGCATCTTAAACCTTTTAAAACATAAATGTTTGAAACAGAAAGGTTTTCCACTTGAACCTGAAGGCTTCATTTGGAAAACATTAAATCAGATATCATAACCATATACTTATTTTTTCTCCCCTCAGACTGTTATTGAGTCAGTTTATGAAAAGCTAGCAAGGCTGCTTTCAAAGAATTAGCTTTTCCTAAATGAACAGTGTTACTTCAGAAAAAATCCATAACCATATATAAGAAGGACTGCATTTAATAGAAATGCTTTGGCTCTTCACATGGGGGTCTGGGAGCACATGCTGCTTGTCAATAACAAATGTATCCTCACTTGGTGATAACCAGCTTCTTATCAACACCTGCCAAAAGGTAGAGAGGTCAGCAAGGAATAAAAAACCCAAACACAAACAAAAAAAACCCAAACCCAAGCCAACAGTGCCCCTCAAAAAAAGACCAACCAAACACAAAACAACCAATGCACTCAACAAAAACAACCTAACAAAATCCCCAATAGGCACACTTAAAAAAAAACCACAAAGTGAAAGGTGCTGATGCAGTTATCCTGGGTAGGATGCAAGGTGAGGAGATGATAACATGAAAGTTTGTTGATTTGTTGCTTGGTTTGTTTGGTTTGTGGGTTTTGTTTTGGTTTTTTTTTAAACAGGGGCATCCGGAGGCATTAATTAGCCACATGGATATGCACAGGGGCAAAGCATGTTCTCTATGGCTGAAAATGCAACAAGGTATTATTTATAAGGCAATCTGGTTATTTCAATATTGTTCCCAGCATGAAGTTCAAAAGTTCCTGAACAGGTTAGTAAACTGGTGCCTACTGCCTATTGACAGCTTCCTGGCACTTAAAGGAGGCTGAAGGGAGACCTTCTTTCTCCCTCCAACTCCGTGATAGGAGATTCAAGGAAGGTGGGGATTGGTCTCTTTGCCCTAGTAACCAGTGATAAGACACATCAAAATGGTCTCACGTTGGACCAGGGAAGGTTTAGGTTTGCTATAGAAAGGATTGTCAAGCACTAAAACAGGCTCCCCAAGGAGCCATCCCCATCCCTGTTGGTGTTTCAAAGATGGAGAAATGTGGTACTGAGGACATGGTTTAACACCAGACTTGGTAGAGTTAGGATTCCATCTTCTAGGTCTTTTCCCAGTGAAATGATTTGATGATTCCTTCCCATTATTCTAACACTGTGCTCTTTCTAGTTTTATTCCTTCCTGATGAGGGCAAGTGATGAGATTTGTAAGCACTTAAAATTTGGACTTTGAGCATTGACATTCAATGCATTGGACAAAACATGCCTGTATGGCTGTTCTGAAGCTCTGTATTCAGTAAATGATTTTTTTAATACTGACTGCATCAATACTGCTATGTCCAGGGTCCCAGGGTGGAGATTTGATACTGGGGAGTCAGAGACTGCCTTAAGGCTAAGGTTTAAACAAAATTGTTGCTGCATTGTCTAATTGTATGTGTTTCACTCTTACAAAGGTAGACAGAGTGAGGGTATATGTTAGTGCTAACATCATTCATACCTTAGTACACAGGACTGAGTGTTGACTGTCTCAGCTCTAAGATAGGAGTAGTACTCCCTTACCTGGGTAAGCGTTAGTCTGCCCTTTGGCAAATCACAGGTATTTCACCACAAAGTTACATTTTGGTAGTCTTTTTGGCTATAGGAATCATAGAATCATAGAATCAAGCAGGTCGGAAGAGACCTCTAAGATCATCCCAGTCCAACTTATCACCCAGCCCTACCCAATCAACCAGACCATGGCACTAAGTGCCCCATCCAGTCTTGAACACCTCCAGGGACAGCAACTCCACCACCTCCCTGGGCAGCCCATTCCAATGACAATCACTCTCTCTCTGAATAACTTCCTCTTAACATCCAGCCTAGACCTCCCCTGGCACAACTTGAGGCTGTGTCCCCTTGTTCTGTCCCACCTGCCCAACCCCACCTGGCTACGACCTCCTTTCAGGTAGTTGTAGACAGCAATGAGATCTGCTCTGAGCCTCCTCTTCTCCAGGCTGCACACCCCCAGGTGCCTCAGCCTCTCCTCAAAGGGCTGTGCTCCAGGCCTCTCACCAGCTTTGTCACCCTTCTCTCGACACCTACCAGTACCTCAACATCTTTCTTGAATTGAGGGGCCCAGAAGTGGATACAGGACTCAAGATGACCAGTGCTGAGTGCAGGGGCAGAAGAACCTCCCTTGTCCTGCTGGCCACAGTATAAAGGAAAGGCTAGCCAGTTAATAATTATCCTACTAAAGAAGTATTTTTCCCTTCTAAGTTAAATCCTTGATGCTGTAAGAACAGAGCACACAGAGAAATGAGCAGTCCCTGCTGTTGCTAACCCTTACTTTCTGATTGCACAACTTGACTTTGTACCTCAACTCTCTCTATACATTAGTGTCCTCGACCGTTAGATAAGGTAATGGTCCCCCAATCTACAAAAACACTTTAGCATCCCCAAACAAAAGGCACTGTGGAAGCACAAAAGAATTGTTTACATGAGTTAAAAAATAACTTTTAACCTTTGATCATGAGCATGTGCACCATATGCTCAATGCCCTGACAGCTTCAGCTCCATCTTTTTCCTGTGGATGCACTCTTTGACTTCACAGCCCTTATGCTTTTAGCTTGATGGCATCCAAGATGTTTCTTAGCAGTCATATTCTGCCAGCAGCACACATTCTTTGCTCCTCAGGATCTGGGAAATTTGCTGCATTACTCTCTTTTCCACACTGCTCTTTGGAGAAGTTAACCTCTGAAGAAACCTAAGCAAACAAACAAGAAATCTCACAAGCATAAGGGAATTGTAGCATGTTGAAAATGCATAGGGGTGGAAAAAAAACTCTGTAGTTGTCAGCTGAACCTTATCCAAGCAATCCGATTGGAGATGATAACTTGACTTTGTTTTGTACAAAAAGACCTTTGTTTATACATTGGGTATGCAATAAGGAGAAACCATTAACAACATTGAAATTGCTAGTCTGGGATAAGAAATGTGATGGCTAGGAGAAAGAAACAGCAGCCTGCAGAGGAAATTCAAATTTCAGTAGGCTTCTGGTGACAAAGGGGATGGTATGGAATGTGGAAAGTTTACTTCGTGTAAGATGTTTTTTAACTACTATCTTGCTTCTAGTATTTGATTTAGAGAATGTTGTGGGGCTCTGAAAGGGGCAGGAATAGGAAAGGAAATAGCCACAAACACTTTACATATCTACCTGCATGCTGATCATGTTGAAAGATTTAAAAAAGAAAACTGCTTATACAAAGCCAAAGGGTCACTAGAAAGTCCAATCACTGCAAAGTAACAAAAAAATGTTGTCTTCCAGCCCAAGGAGTGACTTTAGCTTACAAAAGCGTTCTGAGAACTCCTAAGCAAGGACTAGCCTTTGCAAGTACCATCCTTGGACTAATTAATGCTTTCTGGTTTATTTATCAGAACAGTTTCAAGAACCTTCAAGGAATAGAGGCATTCTTTTGTGTCACTTTTATATCTATTTCTGTTCCCATCTAGCCTCCTTAGTTATGAGGGCACCAATGATTTTGGGGCTGTGAAGGGAACAGGACCAAATTAAAAATACACCTATTTTTAATTCTGGTTTTGTTTCATTTTTTGTTTTTTTTTTTAATCAGATCAATTGCACAGTTTCCTGTCCATTTTGACAGTCAACCACACACAAAAAGGACTAAGTCACTGCTTGGGACCAAGGGAGGCAAGTAGGCATTGCTTAACCTTGTGTCTCTGCTAGGAAGCTTTTCATGGAGCTATAGCCTTAGATTCAGGCAGGTGATATATGATATTTATCTGTGTTAGGCCCTTCTTTTCTGCTAGAAATACAGAACTCAGTATCATGATAATACACCTGTATACATTTGGCCCATACCTAGGGTCAAACCATGGCAGTTACCCTCAATGATACCCTAGCCCAGCAGGATGGGGAATCAGGAAAAGGTGAGAAGATCCATGGGTTAAAATGTAAACACATTTAAGGAAATAACCAAACACAATATATATAAAGTGATACTTAGCCCAGAAAAAGTGCAGCAGTCCTCAAGAACAGGAAAGGGGTAAAGAAAAGCCCAACCAGCAAACTCCACTCCTCTCCTATTTCTTTATACTGAATGTGATGCTTCTGGTCTAGACAACCTGTTGTTGTTGTTATCGACAGAAGTCAGTTGTCAGTTGTCCTAGCTGACTCAGAAGTATGGTCTGCAGCCCACAGCTGGCCTGGGATTCAGTCCCAGAAAACCAGGGCAATGTCCATTTCTTTTATTCCAATAGTCATAGAATCATAGAGTCATAGAATGATAAGGTTGGANGTGATCTAGTTGTTGAATCAGCTACCAAGCAGAGCAGTGGATGTAGCCATGGGATGGTTAAAGTAAGACTGGCCAGTCACAGACAGATAATGAGGTAAACAAGATTTATTACAGACAATTAGACCAAGCCACAGCTGGTAAGGTGGAGAAACGATTTTCAAATGCCCAGTACTAAAGGCCTATGTAATAAATCACTGCTTGTTTGTTTGCAGAGTTACTCATTCTTGTAACCATCTGAAACTAATCTCTACAATACTGAATGTGGATATTAATTCAAGTGAGTCAATTCCTATTTGCAAAGGAGAGACAACATTTAACCAAGACTGCCTTCAGAGCAGGCAATTTCCAAGAAGTAAAATCCTTCCTTCTATGATATTTTGTCATAGAAACTGTTAAGGTTATGTGTAAAAATAATGTAGTGGGATATAGACCTAAACATGGCAACGCATCTTCTTCCCTTCCTTCAAATATACTGTGAATATTGACAAATAACTGAGTATTTAAATGCCACACAGAAAATTCTTGTTGTCTATAGAAGTGGAGGATGGAGCCAGGCCCTTCTCAGTGGTGTCCAGGGACAGGACAAGGGGCAAAGGGCATAAACCAGAAGACAGGATGTTGTGGTAGGCCTAAATAGGCCAAAGGTGGGCTTGTACATGTCCTGGCTTGCCCAGGCATGCTCCCCTGCTCCCCTTCTTTCTGTGCTGGGGGTGGTGGCCACAGGAAAGGGGATAAAAGCCCCAGCTTCACCTAATATGGGCAAACTGGGCAAACTGCCATCCTGATTGGCTAATCTATGTCCAAAGGCCCATCAGTCTTGGGCTGAATGGATATAAAGGGATGAGCAGGTAGCACAAAGTGCTCTCTGCTATTGTGCTCTTTGCTATTGTATCCTGCCTGCTTACTACCGCATTGATCCTGAGCTGAGGCTCTGGTACCTCCACGCGGTCGGCCTGCACAGCCAGCGTGACACCGTGCTGAGACTGCACATCACAAGACATTCTGCTGCACACGAGAGCCTGCTGCCAAGAGAGCCAGGACCAGGCCAGAGATGTCTGCCTCCTTTTTCTGAAGCACCCAGGAGCCTGAGGAAACTCCAAAGCCTCTAGCAGCTTTTGGCCCGGCAGCAGCCCCGCCACGTGCTTTGGGTATTGTCCCGTGATATTTTTGTGAGTAAATACCTCAAGCCTCTTGTAATCATTGATTGCCTTCTGCCATAAGCAGAAAGGAGCTTCCTGCGTCCATCCAGTGGCTAAGCAGGATAACTAACTGCAAGCAGTGTAAGTGACCGCACAAACCTTCTCTACCAGTAAAATGTTTGCTTATGCTAGTTGCCTTTAAAGTGTTCCAGTTTTGCCTGTTCCCTGTATGTATACATTTCCAAACCGTGTGTTTTGAACCTTGTAAATATGGTTTCTGGTGAGATTTAATGTTAATAAAGAGTTTTCATAGTTATTAACAATCTCTGCCTGGATATTAAAAATTATTATCATTATTAATTTTGAATCTTTTCATCACACAGGAGGTTCCACATAAACAGAAGGAAAGAATTCTTCACTTTGAAGATCGCAGAGCACTGGAACAGACTGCCCAGAGAGTCTCCATCTCTGAAGGCATTTCAAACCCCCTTGAGCACATCCCTGTGTGATTTACTCTAGGTGATCCTGTCTAGCAGTGGAGTTTGATTAGACAGTCTTCAGAATTCCTTTCTGTGATTCTAGATGAAGTCTGAAGACTTGCTCTGCCCAAAGCTATGCTCCAAGGCATACAAAGTGTGGAAAACTCTGTGACAAAAAGCAGGTGAAATACAACTGCAACATTAAAAACTACCTTTTATGTTTTGAAAAGGAAACAGTGTACTGTCTGATATACATTGTAGATATCATATCATCTCATTAGCAGCTGTGACACAGAAGAGAAGATTAATTAGTTCCTTTCTTTAATGACCAGATTTATTCAGTAATGGCTGAACGCTGTGTGTGACCATTTCAAAGGAAAGCAGATGTGGTTAATGAGAGCTTCATTAAGACTGATGATCAAACAATACTGTAATAAAGGCATAAATTCAGAGACTGGAATATTATAAAGGCAGGAGAAAGGGCTGTGAATTTGTAGTCCAACCTCTTCTGTAATAGGGACTGCTGGATTTGGAGTTAATGTCCTGGCTATTAAAACAAAACAAAACAAAACAAAAAACCCAGTTTTGAATTGAAAAGATTTCCTTTGCAGGAGATTGTACCAGAAATTGCTGGTAATTTTACTGACAACTATTTGTCAGCTAGATTATAAAACTTACCCCATTTCTTTTGGCTTATCTTGGAACACCAAACAGGTAAGGTTCTCTATTTTTTGCTTTTCTACCATGAAACTCTTTCCTTGACTCTGAAGCTGAAGAGCTCTCTACTACCACTTTCCACCCCTGCCATACTGATACTTGATGGCTGTGATAAACTCACCCCTCCACCTTCCTTTCTGTAAGCTAAACAATTGTATCTCTTTCAAATTTTCACTGAGGCTTTTTTTCCCCAAATGTTTAATAATTCTTAAGCATTTTTTTTCTTGCTTATCTGCAGTTTTGAGGCCACTTGTCTTAAAATGAGAACACTTGCACTTCATACACCATTCCATCTGTTGCCACAGCAGCGCAGAGCAGAGGCAGAAGATGCCCAGTTTGTAAACTAACACTTCTCTGTGCCACATTGTTTGGGTGAACCTGATGTTCATCTATTGAGATATCCACCTGCTTTCATAGCAGATAAAGACCAAGCCATAGTGAAGACATACACAAGTGACAATGTGTATGGATTTCTCAGCATGAATAACTCAACCACAGCTGAAGAGAGTAGATCATTGTGAATGCCTAAGTAGAAATGCTGAGGTAAGGCTGATGGCATTTTGTGTGCGAGTCTAAAAAGAGACTGAGAACTATGGTCAGCCTGGGTTTAAGATTTTATTTTATCTTGATCCAAATTTTAAGGCCCTGATTGAAGTATTTTGATTAGGAGAAAAAATTAGCCCATGCTCTGCTCCATAGACAGGCACCTCCAGGGGTTTCAGATCTTTTGATTGGACTCACACTTTCACTCAACTTCTGTTATGTCCTAAAGAATATGCATTATAGTTCATCACTTGCACTGTCAATTCTTCATCTGTCTGATATTATTAGTGAACAACAGAAGACAGCAACTAATTTAACTTGTAGAAAGGCAAATTCCTGTAATTTATATGGAGGAGTGCATTAGTATGTAGCCTCTACTACAATAAAAATCCTCACTCACAAAGATTGCAGGGAACAGTAGCTATTAGCAATCACCATCATGAATAATTAACTGTGACAGCAGCTGAACTTAAGATTTATCTCTTAGTTACTGCTTGTCCAGACAGATAATACCTGAAGTGGCCAAACCTAAACATAAACCCTACACCCAGTCAGTCTGTCAAAATCTGCTCATACCTGTAACCACATGGAACAGAACAGACTCTTTAAATAATTCACATTTTAAAAGTATTTTTAGTGTGTGAGCTAATTAAGATCTTTCTATTTTTAGCAGGCTGTTTATTATTCACAGTGTAAATTCTCTTGGAATGCTACAGTTCTGGAGTCTAATTGGCAGCTGGTACCTAGTGGTGCTCCCCAGAGGTCAGTGCGAGGTCCAGTCCTGTATCTTCATTAATGACCTAGATGAAGGGACAGAGTAAGTTTACTGACAATACAGAACTGTGAGGAGTGGCTGGCACACCAGAAGTCTGTGATGCCACCCATCAAGGCCTGGACAAGCTAGAGACTTGGGCAGAGGGAAACCTCGTGAAGTTGAACCATAACCCCCTGCACCAGTATAGGTTAGGAGTTGACCTGCTGGAGAGCAGCTCTGCAGAGAAGAACCTGGGAGTGCTGGTGGAAAAGAAGTTTGCCATGAGCCAGCAATATGCCAATGGTATTCTGGGGTGCATTCAGAAGAATGTGGCCGGCAGGTTGAGGGAGGTTCTCCTCTCCCTCTACGCAGCCCTGGTGATGCTACACCCGGAGTATTGTGTGCACTTCTTGGCTCCCCAGTTCAAGAGAGACAGGGAACTACTGGAGAGAGTCCAACAGAGGGCCACAAAGATGCTAAGGGGATGGAAGCATCTCTCTTATGAGAAGAGGGTGAGAGACCTGGGGCTCTTTAATCTGAAGAAAGAAGACTGAGAAGGGAAATGATCTCTTATCCAGTGTGAAGCATGAGATCAGGAATGACAGGAGCTAAGGAGCTGTGGGAAACATGAGGGAAGCTCAAGAGGCTTTTCCATGAGTAAACAAGCACTTAAGGTTCAGTTTTGACCTTGAAACTTTTGAATGCATACACATAGGTCTTCCAAAACCACTACTAAACATTGGAGGAAACAAGCTATCCAGCTGTAACTTCAAAGTCTTCTGTTCTCAGCCTTGTTTGGTGTTTCTAACCCTACGGTATAATTTTTGTTTGAGTTTTCAGTGTTGAAAAGATATTTGAAAGCCTCATTTGAGGTCACATTTGATGGTTCTTCATCCCAGCACTTCACTAACTGCAGACTAACAGAAAGGGAGTATCATTTAAAGACCTGCAGATTGATAATCACTGTTTCCTCAGAGAGATATGCTGCCTTTAGTTTGCGGAAAAAAAGTAGGTGCAAGGTTTTCCTGTAATATTCCTGAACCAAACTTTGGAAATACAGAAAAGAAACAAAAGTGTGAAAATGAGAGAAGACAGTGAGGGAATTAAAATTAGAAGGAAAACGGGGGTGGTGGTGGGGGAAACACCCAAAAACCAACCAAACAATGAAACAGAGAAACAAAACTGACCAAGGAAAGATCAGAGAATGCAGAAAAGAGCCTGGCTGGAAACAGCAGACAGTGAGACACTGCCAAATCTTGCCTTCAGATCAGTCATTGTGCTAATGCTGGAAAGCTTCATCCTCAGTGGCCTACTTCTTCACACTAGTTGTACCTTTTCATTTATGAGCAGAGAGAGATAATGTTCATCACATTGATTTTTAAATCCTTATCAACAGGCTCTGGAGCTGAAATGCAGATAATAAATCCTACTTCTCAAAATTATTGTTTGAAGCTGGCAGTCTTGTGGTGCAGGTATCACCAGATCCATTTTGACTGTCTCACATCTGGCAGGTTTTCTTTGCAACCATCAACTGCGGACGTGAAACTGTTACTTTATCCCTGGCTAGCTCCTGAAGCACACAGGATGATTCTATCATGAGAGAAAACAGCCAGCTCACTCTACTGCCCTAAGCAGGCCAAACATGACCTATAGATCAAACAAATACAGGGGGGTGGATAACAAAGGAAGGAGCTACGATAGCTACTAATAACATTTTTAACAGAAAATCCATTACTGAAAAGTTATAGCAGAGTAGGATTTTAAATAAGAATGAATTTGGCTGTGATTAACAGAGGGACAATGTTCTTCGTGTGCTTCTGCTTTGATATTCAGCAAATACCTTGGAGCTTTTGTTTTGGTTTTTCATACTCCCCAGGGCAGGATATTCCAAGATTGCTCAACAAACAACTACTCAAATGATATTGCTTAGGCTGCTTGTATCTGCCAGTGTAGCCCTGCCCAACTGCGCAGATCCTTTAAAAAAAAAAAGTTAAGGAGAGAAAGAAACACTTAAACATAACCAAATAAGAAGTGCTTGTGCCTGAAAAAAGGAATATGAGGGCAAATAAGATGAAAAGGGAAAGGAGTAAAGGAAAGGTGAGACTGGACATCACCAGCTATTTCCAGATCTGTATATAAGAAACACAGACCCCTTGCCAAGAAAACAGAACATTTCAAAATTAGTTTGGAGGTGGCCCTGGAAAACGCACATGCAGAACAACTCTGCAATGGCAGCAGGGGGGATGGACTGGATGTGAACTTATTGGGTCTCTTCCATCTCCAGTTTCTATGAAAACAGTCACCATTCTTTAGCAATACGATAAATATTTTAAAAATCATAGATACGAACTAAATAAAACATATTAAATAACAAGTTCAGCCAATTTAATCATGACTTTTCAACTTTTTAAGCCAAGACAGCAGGAATGAAGAAGGAACAGGCTTGAGATTTTGAGTCCTCTTTGTTTGAGGCTAATTCACATAGGACACACCTTCATGAGACTTATTCAATAACATTTATGGAGCTGGGCTGGAGTTGTTGTTGGATTGTCCTCAGTCCACAGGGCTGCTGGTTTTATCCAATGCACATTGGGTGCTGTCTCTCTCTAGCAGCCTTTAATTCAGATTTTGCCTTGTTTACGTTTCACTCCTAGCTAGAGCACTAGATTTCATTTTTGAGTAGTGTAATACCACTCTAGTCCTTTCAGCATCTACTCAGCTGATTCTTTTCTTCATTCCAGTGCTGACCAAAACAACATCAACTGCCCTTCAAGAGAAAATCTGCTCGTCTGTAAGAGATCTGTGTGTTGCAGATGCACAGACTCCATGGTCCTCAGCAGGGGAAGAAGAATTTTTGGCTTGAAAAGCATAGAAACTCATTACTTGAGCACGTGGTGTATCCATAAAGTCTAGCAGCAGTGAGGAGGCTTGTGATCCATGGGACAGCCACTAGACAGTGATATAGCCACATCCACATAGCCAAAGTATGTCAGCTTCATGTCCCTGTACCAGCTCCAGCCTCTCTAGTGTCTCCTTCGCAGCTGAACAGCTCAGATTTTCTCTGAATCCCAGTCAAAATTCAGCTTCTGAGTACTCATCATAGAGTCTCAGAAGGCAGGAAGGCTTGATTAAAGCTGTTTCTCCTGTAACAGCCAAAGGTGAGGAACAGACATAGGGCAGACACAGTCAATCTCCCTCTTACATACTTCTGTGAACTTACAGAACCATAGAGTTTTGTTTTTTTTTTTTAATGGAAAATACTTTAAAGATCATCAAGTCCAATCACTAACTACCAAGTCTGGTGCTAACCCATGTCACCCAGCACCACATCTGTGTGTCTTTGAAACACTTCCAGGGATGGAGATTCAACCACCTCCCTGGAGAGCCTGTACCAGTCTTTGAGAGCCCTTTCAGGAAAGAATTTTGTTCTACTAGCCAACCTAAACCTGCTCTGATGCAACTTGAGGCCACCACTTCTCTTCCTACCATTTGTTACTAGGGAAAAGAGACCAACACCCACGTTGCTCCTGCCTCCTTTCAGGGAGCTGTACAGAGAGAGAAGGTCTCCTCTTCAGCCTCCTTTTCTCCAGACTAAACAACCCCAGTTCCCCTAACTGCTCCTCACAAGACCTGTTCTTTTACCAGCTTCTCTGCACACTCCAGCACTTCAATGTCTTTCTTGTAGTGAAGGGCCCAAAACAGAGCCCAGTATTGACAGTGTGGCCTCACCAATGCAGGGGGACAATCACTTCCCTGCTCCTGCTGGTCACACTGTTCCTGACAGAAGCCAGGATGCTGTTGGTCTTCATGGCCACCTGGTCACACTGCTGGCTCATCTTCAGCCAGCTGCCAACCAGCACCCCCAGGGCTTTCTCTGCTGGGCAGCTTCCCAACTGCTCCTCCCCAAGCCTGTATAATTCATGGGGTTGTTGTGATCCAAGTGCGCGACCCAACACTTGGTCTTGCTGAATCTCATGTCATCGGCCTTGGTCCACTGATCCAGTCTGTCCAGGTCCCTCTGCAGAACTTTCCTACCTTCAAGCAGATCAACACTCCCAACTTAGCGCCATTTAATATAACCATGCCTCAAATACTGGGCCACACAAAACTTATGGCATAAATTCTATGGTTGGCTCAGTTGGCATAGTGAAGCAATGAATACAACAATAGCTGACTTACAGATGTTGCGGATGAGGTTTGGAAAGGTACCACAACCTGACATCTGATCTGGATCATTTCCTATTTTAAGTTCATGTTTTCCTCCATCTTTCTTCTCTCATCCCCATAACTATAGCTAAAGGATTATTTCAAATAACCATATTACTATTCTCAGTCTTAAAACATCTTTAGTTTTGTTGCTGGACTACAGCATGGTCCTGAAAAACCTGATTTGGTGCATGAAGAAATCTCTACAACAGTTTATTTTGGTTGGGCATTCAAAATATTAACATTTTTTGGCTGCTGTGGGGAAGTGTTAGGCTTGTTTGAGTCCCTAAATGAAGGTTTAGTTTAACCTTAGTAGGGAACAAATAAATACAATTATTTATCAAAATTAATTGCATCCCAATTCATTAAACGCCGTGTGAGGACCTAGGTGGCTTTAAGTCCCTTGGCAATTCTGTTAATACAGGGACAAGTCATTCATTAAAGTTAAGCCTCATGGGTCTCCTTCAACAGTAAAAGTCTCCATCATGTCTTCAGGGTGAAAAATACAACACGCTTCTAACATACATTAAATGTCACTCTTGCTAGTACATTGCAACTCTAACAACATTTCTACTGATAAGTATTTTTTCTTTCTTTGGACAATGAAAACTGGACTTTCAGGACAGATCCAGACCACTACTTTTAGGTTACAGAGTAGCACCAGAATCTGAGTTTAGGGCTACATGCAACTTTTCCTCCAACCCCCTCCCCCCACCCCCCCGCTGCCTCCTGCAATGTATTAGGCAAAGAAGTTTCAGATATAAAGCACGCAGCAATGACAAAAGGCAGTGCCACTTTCAACCAGTGTTGGCAGGTCTTAGGACACGCAAAGCCAAGTCATGTAATTGCTACCAAACAATGACACAATGTTTTGTTCTTTGCATTTTGACTCTTCAGATGTAAGTAAACTGCCCATTTGGATGAAAATGGCAAATCTGAAGCTGTACGTATCCACACAGCCACACAGACTGCCATCCCCCCCCACCTCCCCGTGCTTTGGTGCTGCTTTCAGTTTTGGGGGTCTTGACATAAGAAAGACATTGAGGTGCTGGAGCAGGTCCAGATGTACCAGGTTAGGGTGGATCCCTCCCCTGGTAGAATAAACTTACCACAACACGTATTCTTTTTTTGTGAAGTCAGGAAAAAAAAATTGTATTTTCTTAAACTAAATATAACAGTGTAGGGGAAAAAATACAACTAACAACCTGAAGGAAAATGGGGAAGGGGTCAAGCGGCGGCGAAAGCAGCAGAAGCAGCAGCAGCAGTCAAAACAGCGGCAGGGGAAGATAGCAGCAGGCGCAGGCGAAGCGGCGGAAGCAGCAAGGGGAAAGTACAAGCTGTGCTTCCAGACATAAAGCTTTTGGTGCTCCAATGAGATTATATTAACTTATCCATTATTGCCATTCTATGGCCTATCCCCAGAATGTTTGCCTTAGAGCTTCCACCTCCAAGTTTTCTCTGAGGTAGGAATCTAACTCAAACAGCCACACCAGAGAAGGGCAAGGAAGCTGGTGAAGGGTCTGGAGAACAGGTCTTGTGAGGAGTGTTGGAGGGAACTGGGGTTGTTCAGTCCAGAGAAAAGGAGGCTGATGAGAAAACCTTCTTTCCCTCTACAACTGCCTGAAAGGAGGTTGTACTGATGTGGGTGTTGGTCTCTTCTCTCTGGTAATGACTGACAGGATGAGAAGAAATGGCCTCAAGTTGCACCAGGGGAGGTTTAGATTTGGTATTAGAAGAAGCTTCTTCTCTGAAAGGACTCTCAAAGCCTGCAGCAGGCTCCTCAGGGAGGTGGCTGAATCCCTGGAGGTGTTTGAAAGCAGCAGAGATGTGATGCTGAAGAAGATGGTTTAGCACCAGCCTTGGATGAGTAACAATTGGATTCAACGATCTGAAAAGTCTTTTCCAACCAAACCAATTCTGTAATTCTAAGAATTACAAGCCTGTAGTTCTTACTCACGGCACGGAGCTGAGGTGCCAGGGAATAACACAAAACAGCTGGCCAGACTTTTTTGAAACAGGTGGACAGACTTTTTTAGTGTGAACTGGAAGATACTCCCAGTCTGGAAGGGGAGAACGAGTGAGTCGCACTTTCTGTCCCAACTATAACATCCTGCGCCAGGGTCGAGCACTCAGGTGACAACCTGCCGAGTGCCACGGGAAGCAGCCCTCTGCCCTCGCAGCGTGGCCGTGGCCGTCTGTGCCATCGCTCAGCTGTCGGACGACTCACTAAGCGGTATCTGCCTTGCCCCGGCAGGAACACCGTTCTCGGGAGCAGCGGGACTGTAGGCCGCTCCCTGCGGGCGCAGCGCGGAGCGGGGCACGCCCGGGTGGGCACTCTTCGTCTGCCCTAGCGAGCAGGCCCGTGCGGCAGAGGCGGCGGGAAAGGCTGGGCCGGGGCCCTGACCAGGGGTTTTTCTCTCTCTCTCTCTCTCTCTCTCTCTCTCTCTCTCTCTCTCTCCCCCACCCCCTCCTCCTCTAGCCGCTGGTTCTCCCGTGAGGCTGCAAGTGCAGCCGCGGCAGCTGGGGGGGCTGGCGGGGGATGCTGCTGCTGCTGCTGCCCTGCCCAGTGCTGGAGTAAGGGCAGGAGCTGGTGGCGGCAGGAGCAGCCCCGGCGGCGGGACGAGGTGAGCGGGCTGCTGGGGGGCAGGTGGGTGGTGGGCCTGGGAGCGGGGCCGGGGGCTGGGAGCGGGGCGGGCAAAGAGCTCCCGCCGGGACCAGCCCGTCGGCTCCGGCGGAGCCGCGCTGGGACGGCACGGGGCGAAACCTTGCAATGTTCGCACGGGCAGGGAAAGTAACCGGCGTGGAGCTCCGGAGTCTGGTTTTAGGGGTGCAGAAACCCGGAGAGGCAGAGAACCCCCAGAAAGGCGGGGTAAGGCGGGGGCAAGCCGAGGACGCCAAGCGGCGTTTGGGGCTGAGCCCAGCCGGTCCTGTCAGATGCAGGCGTAATTCCACAGAGACCCTCTCGGCCTCCCCTCCCCATATCCTGGGCAGGGTGACTTCTGGGTACGTGTGGGACAGGGCGAAAGGAGAACTTTTCCGTAGAGCTCAAGCGGTGTTTTCTCTGGCCGAAGTTACCTAGAAATAATAGTGAGGGGGAAGAGAGTAATTTGTAACAAAGCTTGGGAGAGCAACAGGTTGTTTTACAGAAATCACAAGCGCTAAAGTAAAAACAGATCACCTCGAGTGGTCTTGATAGAAACTGTCAAATAGCAGTGTGCTGCAAAACGCTTTAAAACGCAATTAGGAGTTCGGGGGAGCTCCTAACACTACTCAAAACAAATTTCGCCGTATGCCTAATGAGAAGTTCTTAAAATGAATGAATCTACCTTTAAAATCTGGGGGTTGATCTCTGCAGATAAAGGGTGGGAACTTTAGAATTGTATATTTGCTTGAAGCGTTTCCCTTTTTATGGATGTTTCACCAACTTGGTGGGAGGAAAAATGTGGTACGTGATGCGCAGCCCTTCTGCTCACTGCCAGTCTCTCTCTGCTTTTCCTTGCAGTCCTGGTGCAAACTGCAGTATATCCTGATGGACATGCTGGGCTGGATTTGGAAGAGTAGGGGAGGTAGCGACCTACATCTCCCAGCCATGCCCTGTTTGGTCATACGTGGGGGGCAGAGTGTAGCTTTGGAGGCTTCTTCTGTTTTCCCATTACCGACTGTTGCAGTCAAGGCATTTTTGCCTCACTTGTGTTTCACCACCCCATGTAAATGCAGTGGGGATGTGCTAGGAGAGGCAAGGTCAGGGCAGTATTTTTGAGGCGTTGCTAAGGCTATTTCTCGGGGAGTGCAGTGTCCCTTAAAGTGTTTATGCTAACTGTGGAAATTGGAGCCTTTAATGCATGTTCTTGATTTAGGCTGGGCAACGGCAGACTCTTTTCACTTACTGCCCTACACTTCTCACCGCTCTGCCGGGCTAAGCTCTTGTTTCAAGAAGAAATGCAAGTCCCAGCCTTGGGGATAGCATCCAGTTCTGTTCCCTGTAGCTTCACTGGGGTCTGGTCATTGATCTTGGTATTGTGAAATCTGGATCTATACATCCCAGTTGTGAGAGTTGGAAAAGTTAGCAGGATGGTTATTAGGATTATTTTTGCTGAGGAGTACTGAGTGGTGGTGAAGGGATCTGGCGTTCAGGTAAAACACCATTTCAAGAACTAGATTACATTTAGTTAATGTAATTGAAGTTGTTGAAATACAGATACTTTTAATGCAGGTTGATGGCTGTTGATGAGAAAGCATATAAAGCATCCTAAAGTAGTTTCTTTTCATTCTAGGACATGACATGGCTGATACTGGGGATCATCTATAAAATGATTAGGGTGACCCCAACTCTGTGCCCAAGTGTGTAATATGGTTGTAGTTAACTGTTGTGCTTAAAGTTCATGGCTCAGTGAAAGAATTTGGGTTCTGGGTCTCTCAGTCTGACACCCTTTGCACTGTTCTCAAGCCTCAATACTTTCTGTGTACCTGATAAGCTTGTTTGGATTGTCTTCTGAAATACAAGCAAAAATGCCAAGTGAAACAGTGGGAGCTTTTCGGTCTGCTCCCATCCCATCTGTATGTTGATTGCAAAGAATTGCATCTCCTGTTAGTTGCAGACAACCTCTTCTGCATAAGTTGATAGCCTTTCTCTGTCACTTATTAACTGAAAGACTTGTGGAAGGCTTTAACTCCACTAATTTGTGCCATGATTGTAAGAACATTATTGACACTCAAGTAGACTGAGGGGGGGTGTTGACAGACTGCTGGTAGCCTTAGTCTGAAAATCTCTGCTGATTCTGTATAAGCACGTTTTCTGCTGAGGAAGTTAGGATGGAGGAACTGCTCAGCTCACAAAACTGGAGACACTGTAATCTCTTCATGTGTTCGTGAAACGCTAATGAAGGCACGATGATCTAGTGACTTAATTGTGAAGATAATTCCAGAACCTGTTCTGAGCTTGGACGCTGACCTCCAGCAAACCATTTCCTTTCCATTTTCTGGTTTTAAAAGTGGGGAGTAAGGCCTGGGCCTCGTAGAGTCTTGTTACAAATGTCTTGTTTAGAAACAGGGATTTCTAAAGCACACTGGAATTCCCATGCAAAAAGCTCTGTGTTGTTGTAAGGGATGGCTACCATACCAAAACAGGCAAAGCAGAGGAGTTTGGAGGTTTCTGATCCTTTTTTCTTGCTGTTTTCAGGAGGGTTCAGTAGGCTGCTGTGATGCATAGGATCAGGCAGCCACTTCTGCAGTCATCAGACAACCCTTCTAACTAGATACCCTGTAGCTGAAGCTAGCTTTACTGATCTCAGTCTGCTTTGCAGTTGGGAAAGGGAAAAGGAAAAAACTTTGTGCTACTGAATTTGATGATTTCTGATTATTGATACTTAGTTTGGAGCACCTGGGGGTGGCATATTAACTTGTCTCTGCCTACAGTGCCTTGCACTGGGACAGATACTACTGGTGCTGAGTACTTTGATGGGCATGATGCACCTCGTGTGATTGTCTAATCTGGGCATGGCAGTTAGTAAGTGGGTGCTGATCGTTGTTTCTTGAAAAATGAGAGGATATGTTAAGCACAACTGTGACACTGATGATACAGATACCCAATGTTCTCATGTGCAGAAAGTGAGGGCTGTCATGCTGTGTCCAAAGCCTAGAGGTGGATTTGAGCCATTGCTCCTGTGGACTTGTCAGAGTGCAAGTACTCATGGTTACCGGTGACAGTTTGCCTGCTAACAGTGGCCATTCCAACACCTTGCACAGGAAATGGGGATTGGTGAGGACAAGTGCAAAGAGGAAAGACGGAAGGCAGAGAAAAGAAAGAAGGACAGGGAAGGGAAAAGAGCAGAGCAAGGGTGGCAATAATCCTAGCAAAGGGAACATTTTCCAGTGAGCAGTTCTGAATGTGATGTCAAAAAATAACAACTGAAAGTTTTATTTTACTACACAGAGCTCAAATTCTTCCTTTGATCTCTGTACAAGCTTCCTTTTGGCATCTGTGGGAGATCAGTGGAGAGAGTGGAACGTGGAGTCTTGAATTTATGATGCAGCCAGTGGACACTCATGAACTGGAATTCGATCCTTTCAAAAAATTGATACATGGCCATGAGGCAACCAGAAAGGTACATGTATGGTCCTGAAATAAATGCTAAAACTCATTCTGTTCACAGACATCTCACAGCCAAAATAGTAGGTAAATTACCTGAATACTCCATTCATTGCAGACAGACTTCTGGCATCTGAAAATTAGCTCAGTGTATCACAGTATCACCAAGGTTCGAAGAGACCTCAAAGATCATAAAGTCCAACCCATTGCCACAGACCTTGAGACTAGACCATGGCACCAAGTGCCAAGTCCAAACCTGCCTTGAACACCTCCAGGGACGGAGACTCCACCACCTCCCTGGGCAGCCCATTCCAGTGGTGAATGACTCTCTCAGTGAAGAACTTTCTCCTCACCTCCAGCCTAAACTTCCCCGGGCGCAGTATGTGCTGCTGTCTGCAGAAATTCCTTAATACACTTGATTTGTGCAATAGTTTACACAAATACATTGATTTTGAGACAGTATTCAGCATCTAGAAACAGTTATTTCAGCTTAATAAGCTGGGAACACATTAAGTGACCTCTAATGAGTGACAACAAATTCTCCATAACACTTTCTTAAACTATAGGATGAGTTTAGTAGATTTTTCTGATTAAAGTTACTATTTAAAAGTAGCAATATGCGAGCTTTAAAAATTAGCTAACAGATGCACCTAACACCTTTCCGGGCAAAGCAAACACACAAGAATTCACAGAACTTAAGACTTCAGGATTATTTTTTAGGGGTATTTATTATGAGTAATGAATGTATGGAGCTATTAACTCATGGAAAGCTCACTTTAATTGAGTGAGCTTTATTTCTGACACTTCCGTTTGCCTGGTGTGCCGCTGTTATGTTTGGACACATTGTATCTTGAAAGTTGGGGCCTTGGTTTTCTTTACATGCATCTTATGAGATGCATAACATTTAAGAGGAACTCAAAGCAACACCTGACATCACAATAGATCATCCCTGCTGTAAGATGCTCTGCCTGCTTCCTGCCTTCAGCCAGCAAGTCCTTCCAGAACCAGGACACTTGGCTGCCTTTTGCAAGAAGTAGAACTGCTGGCCAGGGGGAACACCTCATAAAGAATAGTGGTCTACGGTATGCTCTGCAAACAAGCCAGAGCTGGTCTCTGCAATAAAGTGCTGGAGTTGTCTCAGGCAAATTAGGTTGAGGAGATAGAAGACATTTCATCTTTCCATTTCCTGTCATCATCTCCTGAAGGTAGAACTTAACAGTTCTTTTCATTTTCTCTTAGAAGTGCCATCTAACCTGTGCTTTCTGTTTTCTGTTCTCTGTGCTTTCTTTGTACCTCAGAACCTTTATGTTCTTGAAAAGGAGATATTCATTTCCCATTACAATTTTTCTACCCTCTCGACTAACTGGTGGTCTGGTGCAATTAGTTAAGCATTTGCTTATAAACTTTTTTTGTTTTAGAACTTGAGCACCACTGAAGATAAGCTGATGGAGAAGTGTGACATTATGGGGAGGTTTCCTCCAGTCCCATTACTTCCTGTAGTACTGGAAGCATCAGGAGGGAATGGGGATGGCAGCAGACAAAATTTCAGTGAATGTGTGACAGATCTGTCTATCTTACACTGGCTTTTAGTGTCAAAGCATTCAGAAAACTCAGGAGCTTTCCAGGAGCATCCACTCATGGCTGTGTTCATGTAATCCATTGCTAAAAACTCTCTGCAGAGTACTGGGCTCTTGTCACAAGTAACTAGTGACAGGACAAGAGCCAATGGCCTGAAGTTGTGCCAGAGGAGGTTTAGATGGAAGAGTAGGAAGAGTTTCTTTCCTGAAAGCATGGCCAGGCATTGGAACAGGCTGCCCAGCCCAGCGGAGTCACCACCCCTGAAGGTGGTCAAAAACGTGTAGACCTGGCACTCTGGAACATGGTTGAGTGGTCATGGTAGTGTTGGATTGACGATTGAACTTGATGATGAGGTCTCTTCTAGCCTCAATGATTCTGTTATTCTGTGAAAACAAAAAGGAAAGGTGGTGATGGGGTTCAATCAGTGAATTTACAGATTAGGAATTGAGGTAGCAGATTGGTTGGTCATCCAGTCTTCAACTTAAATTTTTCTTTGAGAAACCTGAGCTGATCTAGAGCTTGGAGACAGTTTTGTTGGCACCCTTCCCTCTTTCCAGAAGAGTACAGGAAGCTTTAAAGTACACAGTGAGTATTATTTCAGGTGCACAGCGGTGTGTCACCTAGCCTGCAGCTGCTCTGCCCAAGAAGGGCAAGGATCTTTTACAGGTCTCGTGTCACATCCTCCAGCCCAGTGTAGTTACAGATGATATTCTGGCAAGGCAAGTTTAAGTATCTAGACTTGTACCTCAACAGAATCATTTCAGTTGTAAAAGTTAAGATCGTCAAGTCCAACCATTCTCTAACTCTATCAAGTCTGGTGTTAGACCATGTCCATCAGCACCACCTCTGATAATCGGTGCTTGTGGCAGAGATAGCCTCCTTGTTCCCATCTCCTTCTGCCTTTCACCTCATAGCTGTCTTTGCTACATGTGGTGCATGTTTCTGCTCAGTTCTTCGGCACCTCTTGAAACCCCGTGTGGGATGCCATAACTGAATGGGGCCACATGATGAGTCTGCTGTGGTAGCTGCTCTCAAGAGGACTTATTTAGCTGTTTGTGTTTTTAAATGTTTTGGACATACCATAACTGGTGCTCCTTATGAACTTCTGACTAACCCTGAACAAGCCAGCTGTCCAAACCTTGCAACAGCAGTCCAATTTTCAGATCTCTCTCCTGATTTACATTTCCAAACACGTTTTTTACATTTAGCCTTTGAAGAGAAGTTTAACTAAGTGTGACGGTTTGGGAGTTCCCCGCCCCCCCACACTTTGTAAGATNTTTACCCAGTCTAGACCAAGCATCAGTCAGTGTTACAGCTACTTAGATGCCATTCTTTCTACAGAAGTGTTTTGTAAGTAGTTTCAGTTTGTGGAGATAGTTGCCTCTGGGAGACGTTGGAGACAGCAGGAGACAGCAGTCTTGTAGAAGGACAGCTAATCTACTCCATGTTTAAGTCCCATGGGTATTTTATGTCTTCTGCATAGCTGTTTATTTTGCAAGACTGTCATATTCTTGCACAAATGATAAAATGCCAAACCATGCTGAGGAGTTTTCTTCCATTTGGGGAAGATGCACAGATTTATAAACTGAAACGTAATCCTAAGTCTTCTACTGACTATTATTTCAGGAAAATCTGCCTTTAGTCCTTAGCTTGTCTTAGAATGGCCACTGTAATTCACCTAGTTTATGCATTAGAGGTCGAAAGGACTGGGTCTGGTTAGTGAATGCAAACTGGATCTAAATGTCTGGTTTCTAAACAACAGAAAGAAGCTTCACCTGTTGTACTGCAACATCCTTCCAATACGTTACTCTATGTGATACCCTTGACTAAAGCATCGTAATGAGGACGAAAACAGTGGCATGCCAATGGATATATGCTTGTGTAAGCATGAATTCTTGATATACTTTAGCTTCCATCTGTAACAAGCATGTCAATAACAGATTATGCTGCTTTTTACTTCCCAAAGATCAGAGGACGTACCTTGAATATGCTGCTTAGGGAATTCCAGTTGAGACCTCTGAGCAGTGAAGTGGTGCAGGAGGCAGAGTGTCAGTATGTTGGCTTGCAGAGATGAGATCTCAGTCCTTTAGACTTAGGCAGCAGCTGGATGACACTTCTGAGGGAGGAAAAATCTCAGTGCCTAAAGTGGGTAATGAATATCTCAAGAACCTTTTTGAGGACCTGAGCTTTAGTTCCTCCATGTTAATAACTGCCATCCCTTCCTCTTCTGGAGCATATGCCATAACTGTATTTGTTTCACTTTACTCAAGCTTTAAAGTTTTGGTTCACAGGCATGAGAGCTGGAAGTGTTTGGTTTTAATTGAATCATAGAATCATTAAGGCTGGAAAAGACATCTAAGATCATCAAGTCCAACCATCAACCCAACACCACCATGTCCACTAAACCATGTCCTAAAGTGCTATAACATCTCCAGAGATGGTGACTCCACTTCCCTGATCCACCTGTTTCAATGCTTGACCACATTTTCAGTAAAGAAAATTGATGTTCAAGTGAATCCACATAGCCAAAGTCATTCTTGCTAAGTTTGTGTCCTGATCACATCAGCAACTCCATGTCTGGAATCTTACATAGGCAGGATCTGTCATCATATATTTGAAACAGCGAGAACAAAGCAGATTAAGGTTTGGGGACTTGCTTTGCTGTAGTTACTTTCATCGCTTTCATAGTGTCTGTTTCACTTTTCATTTGAGGCAATTAACTATTTTATGAACAAAGAGCAACAAAAATTGGACACAAAACACTCTTCATGGTAAGGAGTTCACTACAACCAGAAATACACATGCATTGGTTGGTGAACAATATGGAGAGGAGGGCAGTGCTTCTCCTTGTTGGGCTTCCTGTGTGCAGTGATAAAACTGCATAGGTAGGGGCCTGGATGTACCTGTTTTCAGAACTTGGCAAAACCGAGGTTGCTATAGCTGAAGTAGAACATGTCTGAAGTTGTATCACCAACACTGCACAAGGTAGCTGGCAGAGCAATGCAATGAGAGATCCTGCAGTGGTAGGACTGAACCAGCAGTCATGAGATGAGCTGGAGCAGGTGTGGAGATCTGATGAGGGAGTGGTGGGGTGGGAGTTGAGGCATGCACAGCACTGGCACTGTCCACTCTCTTACAGGCCTGCCTAAATGAAATGTGGTTAAGAACATCATCCCTTGTGTGACTCTAGGAGTGAACAGGATCATTGAGGTGAAACTAGGGACTGCAAGGCTGAGTGCACCACATTTGATATTTATATAAGGATAGCATGCTTTGCATATTCAATGTTGGGTTCCTTTCTCTCCTAATAAGCTGTTCCTTGCTTGTACATCAACATCCTGGGTTCAGTTTTGCAACCCTTGCTACAAGAAGGACATTGAGATGCTGGAGTCTGTCCAGAGAAGGGCAATGAATATGGCGAAGGGTCTGGAGAGCAGGTCTTGTGAGGAGTGGCTGAGGGAACTGGGATATTTAGTCTGGAGAAAAGGAGGCTGAGGGAAGACCTGAAGCAAAGTGAGGGTCAGTCTCTTCTCCCTAGTAAGAAGTGATGGCATGATAGCAAATAGCCTCAAGACATTTAGGTTGGCTATTAGAAGAAACTTCTTCCTTGAAAGGTTTCTCAAAGACTGCAACAGGCTCCCCAGGAGGTGACTGAATTCCCATCCCTGGTGGTGTTTAAAAGCTGTGGAGAAGTGGCACTGAGGGACATGGTTTAAGCACCAGACTTGGATGAGTTAGATAATGATTGGACTTAATGGCCTTTCCCAGGCAAAAGATTCCAGGGTTTTGTGTTATTTGTAGAAATAGAGTTATTGCTGGTTGGTGATACAGAGGCATAGGACTTAATTTCCATGATTCTGATGGGAACTGTTGCTGCTGAGACCTACATTTCACAATGTTTTTTTAGAGCCTTTAGATTGATGACAGCTCCTGGCAAATGAGCTAGTGATCCCAAAAACATCCTGCAAGAAGATACTGTCATCAAAGATTATTATTGAGGAACAGATTATTTTAATTTCACCACCTCAAAATAATTGAAATTACTTATTCTAAAGTTTTCATTTTTTTCCCCCCAATAGCATTATAGCTGTGCCAAATACCTTCCCTGTAAGCAATGGCATGATTTTATGGAATCATAGAATGATTTTGTTTGGAAAAGACCTTTAAGACCGTTGAGTCCAACCATTATCTAAGTCTACGGAGTCATGTGCTAAACCATGCCCCTCACTACCACATCTCTGCATCTTCTAAACATCTCCAAAGATGGATTTTGTTAGTGTTTGTAACATTTAAGCTGAAGTTCGATTCTGCAGGTGATTTTTAGTAGTCTCAGTTTCTTATTCAGTATGTTTTTTGTCATATTTATCAAGGTGATAGCTGCAGTTACTAAAGACTAAAACAAATCCCGGGCACTGTGGTTTCTATTAGCATTGAAAAACTGAGGGGAGCTGATGACGATTTATATCCTCTCTTTGTGTGCATTGCCTAGGGAATTACTGACAGTCGTTGACAGTTGGGCCAACAAACTGGGGACACAGAAGAGTGTAGGTGACACTGAGGGCACAGTTTGTTCTGAGGTCTGTTGCTGTTGGCAGTTTGCAAACTGACAGGTAGTTTTGGAGGGGTGGCCAGTGAAAACAAGAACATCTTGTCACTTGTAAAGGACACATTTTCACGTAGCACATGTGGAGTATTAAGATTTTGTTTTTCTAGGCACTTTTGGAAACAGCCCTACTTACATGGCTTTGTTTGAAAGCTCTGCCTAGAAGTAAGTCAGCGCACATTGCAATAGCTGTTTCAGAAATAAGAAAAGCTGGCTTGATTGAGCCAGGATTTGAGTATACAATTCCAGACAGTGAAAACAGTTGACAACAACTTGGCATTCAGATGCTGTCTTTCATCCAAAGTTCTAAAAGAGCTTTAATTTTTTTTTTTTTTAATTACAGTGTAATTGGTTCCCATTTTCTACCAAGGAATATCAAGGTTACTAGGCAGAAGAGACCAACACCCATGTTGGTACTATCCTTTCAGGTAGCTGTACAGAATTATAAGGTCTTTTCTCAGACCATAGTTAACACATTTGACTGAGAAGGGGCAATGTGCTGCAATGAACAATTACACAGAAGTAAACGTTGCTGTACAAGTCCTGCTGTACAACCCAATACAGCTATAACTTTCAGGTTCATATTTCTATTGTTGAGTACTTACATTCATTTGACACTTCATGTTCTTGATCTAAATATGGGTCTAGGTGGCAGCTTGCATTCAAGTTTGAAAATCATCTGATATCCAGTCTCCATTAAGGAAAAATGGAGATTTTGATAACCATTTAAAACATTTTAAAGCCTAAATTGTGCTGTTTGCTACTGGAATTTGTGCTTTTAATTTTGTTTGTTTGTTTGTTTGTTTTGAAGATTTATCTCTGACTTCAACCTGTACTTGCCAGATAATTTATCTCTATGATGCTTACACTAATATTATGCCACCTTCTTCAGAAGCAAAACAACTACAAAAATTATTCAGGGAACATTGCAAGAACAATGACTAGGAAGGAAAAAGAAATCATAATTCTTAGTTAAGCATGGCAGCAGTGCTGGTGTGTACCTAATGATGCACGTTTCCTCCTAAATGAAGTATTTTAGATGATCAGGAGTTTACATCCTGTTGAGGAAAGGGATTATGAGATCTATATTTCTTAATTAAGGGAACATAGTTTCACTAATGCAGCTGGCAATGGGATTAGGTAACTCAAGGCTCTAATCTTTTCCTTTCAATACTGCAGGCCGACAAAAATTGAAGATGAACATAGTGACCTATGGGATCTCTCTCTGCTTTGCCTATATACTTGTTTCATCCACCAGATTCAGAGAGTACTGTTTTTAAATTGAGGTGTTTCTAAAATTCAGATACCTATTTCCTCAGTACCAGCCAGCTTCTTCAACATTCCCTGTACCTGGGGAAAAGAACTCTGGGAATTAACCATCTCCCAGCAGTCCTCATTTATCAAAAACCCTGTTGAAACTCCAGGCAGTGGCATACGTGGCTGAGGCTGGCTTCCCTGTTTGTTACTGGGTAAACCTATTTTTATTTAATTTTCTCTGGTCTTATCCCAAAACTGTCTTGGAGAATCTAGGCAGGACTTGTACAGCAACGTTTACTTCTGTGTAATTGTTCACTGCAGCACATTGCCCCTTCTCAGTCAAATGTGTAAACTATGGTCTGAGAAGAGACCTTCTAATGCTGTACAGCTACCTGAAAGGAGGTAGTACCAACATGGATGTTGGTCTCTTCTGCCTAGTAACAAGTGGCAGGCCAAAAGGAAATGGCTTCAGATTGCACCAGGGGAGGTTTAGATTGACTATTAGAAGAAACTTCTTCACCAAGAGGGTTCTAAACCCTGGAATATACTCCTCAGAGAGGTGGCTGAATCCCTGTTCCTGGAGGTGTTTAAAAGTGGTAGAGTTTTGGTGCTGAGGGACATGATTTAGTACCAGACTTGACTGAGACTTGTTGTTGGACTCAATGATCTCAAAGGTCTTTTCCAACCAGAACAATTCAATGATTCTATGATTATTTCATTTGCAAAACTCACTGCAGTCCTGACATCTATTTAACATACCGCATGTTCAGAGTGCATCTTAAATGGTTTAGAGTAACAATTACATATAAAAATATACAACTGTTGTCACTCTGAACAAAATCCATAGCTATATCAAATGGAAAACCTTTCCCCACCTATTATTCACTGTGCCTTTATTGTTTTCCTAAGTGCTTGAAGAAACCAAAAGGGTCTTGTAGTTACTCTGTAGATAGCTAAATAAGCCATGCTTCTTACACTACCTTCTCGGACTGTCTCTTCAAAAATACTCTGCATCTTCCAAGACTCTATATTGATACATATAAAATTACACTAAAGAGCTGCCCGGGACGGCGTTATTCTGGGAATGTTGTATGACAGTGAAAATGAAGATTACACAATAATGCAGTTCTCAGTTGAAAATTCAAAAGGTCGTTCTCATTCACTCTGTACTGAGACAGAATAATGGGGGGAAAAAATGGATGAACAGAACAACATAAATCTGAGCTCATGCAGAGCTGAGCTAGTTAATTTTTGAGCTCAGGGGTAGTTCAGGTGCTACCATTAGGACTGAAGTTATTTCAGATCATTTAAACAAAACAGCAAAATCATCTTTCAGGTTCCTGTTCCTTGGTTACAGAGTGATTTAATCACACATAAGTAATCAGATAGTTACAAATTGAATATAGGTAAAATTTATTCTGGTTCTGATATGTCAATTAATTTTTCCCAGATTTTAATTTGTGTTCAGAAATTTGTATCAGGAATGAATTTCCTTTGCTGATCTTGAGGTATTGTTCAATGAAAGGAGGCTGTAGTGAGGTGGGTGTTGGTTTCCTCTCCCTAGTAACAAGCAATAGGATGAAAGAAAATGGCCTCAAGGTACACCAGGAGAGGTTTAGGTTGGCTATTAGAAGAAAGTTCTTCTGAGAAAGGGTTCTCAAAAGCTGGAATAGGCTCCCCAAGGAACTGTATCAAAGATGCAGAAATGTGGTGCTGAGAGACTTGGTTTGGCATCAGATGTGGTAGAGTTAAATAACTGTTGGGCTTGGTGATCTTAAAGGACTTTTCCAACTGAAACAATTCTATGAACCAATGATTCTGCTCCATAATCTTTAAACTAGTATTAGTTTACATATTAGAAAGTAGGTGCCCAACTATTGGATCCTTTTAAGGTACATCAAATCAGGACAAAGAAACTTTCTCAAATATTATTTATTCTGTGCTCAAATATTATCAGAGTTTGAACCTTTGTTCAAAGCTGCATCCTCTTCATCTACCTCCTGACTTCTGCTACTGTGTGTTTTTCTTCCACTTCACCTAAACTTCCTATTGTCAAACCTTTCCCATCCTGGTAAATTTGATTCAGTCCCCTTGCTTTATAGTGAAGCATTGGAACAGGCTGCCTGGGGAACTGGTGGAGTCACTATCCTTGGAGGTGATCAAAACACATGTAGACATGGTTTAGTGGGCAAGATGGTCCTGGGTTGCTGGTTGGACTTGATGATCTTAAAGGTCCTTTCCAAATGAAATGATTCTATGATTCCGTGGTTCTTGCTCTGGATGTGAGAGATGTGTTTTCTTCAGCACAAATTAAAAGCCTCAGTTCCAAGACCTGAGGATCTGAGCAGTCTGCCAGTGTGTGGGTGTGTTCTCAAACAAAGCGGCAGGTTCTTGTGGTTCTGTGCAAACAGGAAAGAGGGAGAATTAGAACAGTTTGGATTACATTTCACTAAAGCAGAAATGAGGAGAGAATTTGACAGAGAAAGTAAAGTTATGTAAAAAAAAAATCATAGAAGCATATAAAAAGTTGTATTGGGAAAGTGGGTTTGTTTTTTCAAATTCACAATATCATTTGAGGTCAAAAAGAAGAAGACCCATTTCCTATTTGAATGAATGACATTGAATGACGTCACAAGTAGAGTTTTAAAGCACCCTGTCAAACTGCAGACTCACCAGCATTGTTGCAGAGGCTTTTAACAATCTTAAAAAAAAAACTTCTTGTGGCCAAGAAGGCCAATGGGATTCTGGGGTGCATTATGAAGAGTATATCCAGCAGATTGAGGGAGGTTCTTCTCTCCACTCTTGCCCTAGCGAAGCCCCACCTGGAATATTCATAGAATCAACCAGCTTGGAAGAGACCTCCACGCTCATCGAGTCCAACCTATTACCCAGCCCTATCCCATTAACTAGACCATGGTACTAAGTGCCCCATCCAGGCTTTTCTTGAACACCTCCAGGGATAGCGACTCCACCACCTCCCTGGGCAGCTCATTCCAATGGCAAATCACTCTGTGTGAAGCACTTCCTCCTAATATCCAGCCTAGACCTCCCCCGGCACAACTTGAGACTGTGTCCCCTTGTTCTGTTGCATCCAGTTCAAGAAGGACAGGGATCTACTTGAAAGAGTCCAGCAGAGGGCTACAAGGATGCTGAAGGGACTGCAGCACTGACTGATGAGGAGAGGCTGAGAGCTCTGGGGCTGATTAGTCTGGNACTCCACCACCTCCCTGGGCAGCCCATTCCAGTGCCAATCACTCTCTCTGTCAAGAACTTCCTCCTAACATCCAGCCTAGACCTCCCCTGGCACGACTTGAGACTGTGTCCCCTCGTTCTGTTGCTGGTTACCTGGGAGAAGAGACCAGCCCCAGCTGGCTACAACCTCCCTTCAGGTAGTTGTAGACAGCAGTGAGGTCTGCCCTGAGCCTCCTCTTCTCCAGGCTGCACACCCCCAGCTCCCTCAGCCTCTCCTCACAGGTCTGTGCTCCGGGTCCCTCATCAGCTTCATTGTCCTTCTCTGGACACCTTCCAGTCCCTCAACATCTCTCTTGAACTGAGGGGCCTGGAACTGAGCACAGCACTCAAGGTGTACCTGGAGACTTGTTCCAGTGCTCTGCTATCTTGAAAGGGAAGAATTTGTTCCATCTGTTTATGTGGAACCTCTCCTGTGTTCCAGTTTGTGCCCACTGCCCCTTGTCCTGTCTCCTATGAGAAGAGCCTGGCTCCATCTTTCTGACAATTGCCCTTTAGCTATTGATAAGCATTTATAAGTTACCCCCTCAGCCTATTCTGCTCCAGGATAAACAACACCAGGTCTCTCAATCTCTCCTCATATGGTTCTGGTCCCCTCAGCATCCTTGTGGCTATCTGCTGGACTGTCTCCATTAGTTCTTTGTTCTTCTTGAACTGGGGAGCCCAGAACTTGACACAGTATTTCAGATGAGGCCTCAGCAGGACAGAGTAGAGGAGTAGAACATCCCTCAACCTGCTGGCCACGCTCTTCTGAACACATCCCAGGATGCTGTAGGCTTTCTTGGCCATCATGTGCCATGATGTGGTCCCCCTCACCAACGGCACTGGCATTCCTGAACAGTGTTTTTGACTTTTATGGCTTAAAACTGGAAAAGCTCTGGTAGTTCATCTGATCTAGAATGGAAAAAAAATCATCAATTAATACCATTCACTACATGAGAGAACTTCATTTGACATTTGTTCTAGGGCTGCCTGATGTGTGATTTTCAAACACTGAGTGACACCTGTGTAGTAAACACAAAATTCTTGGAAAGATGTGAGCCAAACTTCTGCTGCATTTCAGCACTGTTTAGGTTTTTAAGAGTCAGATCTTGTGACTTAAACAATGTATAAACATTAGATGAGTAGCCTCCTAGGCTTTCCCAATGTCTTTGATCACCTAATGCTTTCTGGGCTGTGGTAGCCAAGTCTGGAGTGTCCATTGGAATGGCAAGTGATAGTGGTGTGTTATAAACTATTTATAAAATATTAATTATAAGCTGTTAGTATTTTTTAAATTAAACTGCTGTGCCATATGTTCTCTCACTGAATCTCCAATTCTTACTTTCAGCTTGTAATGTCTTTGCTTCCTATTGTTCCCAATTGCTGTAGCTGACTTTATTCAGCAAAGTGTTTTACGCAGTCACAGACTCGGAAACTTAGTAGGGATTGGAAGGGACCTTCAGAGATGATCTAGTCCAACTCCACTGCTGCAGCATGGTCACCTGGATTAGGTTGCACATGTCCAGGTGCATTTTGAAAGTCTCCAGAGACTCCACAGCCTCTCTGGACAGCCTAGTCCAGTGCTCTGGCACCTTCACAGGACCAAGGAAGAAAAGGAAAATGAGATTTTCCCTAGGTTTAAGGGAAACCTCCTCTGTTCTCATTTGTAAGTCTGTTGCCACTTGTCCTATCACTGGACACCACTGAAAAGAGCCCAGCCCTATCGTCTTGACCTCCATCCTTTAAATATTTATATACATAATAATGGAAGTTTTGCTGGAGGTATATATAGAAATAGATCTATGTTTTTAGATGTATAAATGTACATATTTATAGTTTTGTATTAAACACTGGCACAGGGAATGCTGAACTACGACTGATCCATTTGAACGCGTGTCAAATGCGTGAACAGTAAATGATGCTCAAACAGATGCTTCTCTGAAGCCCTGAACTTTTCAAAGTGATGGACCTGTGTAACCATACTTCTTTGGAACCCCATGTCCTCGCAGGCAAGACTCCATTTCCCCCCCCCAGAAAACTGCATTTTTTTTAAAGCTGCAGGTAAAGATGACTTTGCTTATTTTCTTTGGGCTGATATAATGCAAACTTTATTCAACACTGCGAGATCCCAGGTAACTCGACAGAGCTGATAGTTTTACTAGCAATGACAAAGCCAGGAACAGGATATTAACTGACAGAAGAAAGAGACAGTGCTGTTTTTTTTTTATTCCAAATGCACAAATACATTAAATGCATTAAATACTTGTATATAAACATATCTTTATAAATTCACAAGTAGTAATCATTTCAATATATACATAATAGCAGTGATGGTGTCTGTATCATAGTCCTTCATAGGTGATCTGGTGACAGACACACATGGTGAAGACAATTGAGCTATTTGAAAAAGGGAAAGCAACATGAATTTGGATTTCAACAGTGTTCCTCATTTCCCCCCCCCCACCAAGTACAGTGTGAGCATTGTCTCTTCTCAATAACCTTAATGTGAGCACAATAATATGTTTGGGGACACTTACTCAAGTCCGTCCTTCAATCAGGATAGAAAAAAAATAAGTGTGGGTTTTCAAAAACACCCTGAATTTTTATGTCAGTCAGTGGAATCTTTAAGCACTGGAATACAGCAGGCATGCAAAAAAAAAACCCAGGAGGAGCATTCATTGCTAACGATGACATTTATTGGAAGAAATATGAAGACCTTTTGTTTTAGTATTTAAACAACTTATTTGAGATGAAGATTGAATCTGAGATGGGAGGTTAATTGTCCTAGCTCAGTCTATCTTGTTCTGAAATAATCATCAAAGACTTCTGCTGGAGAGGGAATCCAGAGAAGTTATATAGAGGTGTGAATCCCTTTGTTTTTTAATGATGCTCTTACTGAAATGCTGCTAACAAAAGTAACAAGCTCTTATGATATTCTCATTTTAATAATATCTCTCTAAAATAAATAATATAAATCTTTTCTGTCTCTCCCTTTGCTGGCTTCCTCTAAACTCTGAAGACACTTACTCTCCCTTGATGCTGATGTTCCAGACATAGCTATTAGTGCTGAGCCTCCAGACGCAGAAATTGAATTTATAGGCTCAGTGGTTTGAGGCTTCAAAGAGCAGAAGGGTTGGAGAGAGGCTAGCATGAAATAGTATACTTTTCCCAATTTCACTTTTGGGGAATGAAATAATATTTACAAATAAAATAATGAAAGCTTTTTTTTTTTTTTTNTTTTTTTTTTTTTTTTTTTTTTTGTAATCTGGATGGATAAGTATTAGCTGTTTGTTATATTCTCTACTTGCAAATTGTAGTGAAGAAGCATTTGTGACAAGGCTTAATTTAATGTTTGTTAGGGAGTCTTGGATCCCTGGAGAGAAGCTGTGAGAGGAGTATGCTATGCCATTATGATAATTTTCAGTAGAAAAATATTCTGTTCTTTTATTTTACTGAGAAACAGCGATTCAGTCTCAACATGCTCCATCCTCCACAGAAGGAGTTAAAGCTTATTGTTAACTATTTACTGGCTGGGGAAGCAGAGATTTCTTTCACTACATGCAACACTGCGGAAGAAGTAAGTGAACTGAAGTAACTGAACAAGAAATGAAGCTAGCAAGAAATAAAGCATATCCAGCAAGTACTTGACATCTTACTGATGTAGTTGTTTACTGGATACCTCCCACGACTGTTTTCGTAGCAATATTTTCGTTGCTAATGGGTTGAGCTCAGAAGAAGGTTACAAATGCTAATGTTAGTTTTGTGCTCTTCTTGATGCCTTGCAGAAAGACCGAGAGGAGGGTGCTTTGTTTTGTTGGAAATTTTTTCCTTTAGCTTTCCAAAGAGTAAGAGAGACAAATAGGTTGTCTTCTGAATGCCTTGACATTTTGCAATCTGCAAAGGTGAATGTGCTGAGTCTTTCACAAGGTTCTTCGGCAATGCTATCAGACACAACAGAATAAAATAAACAATGAACTATTTGATTAAAATTTGCTGCTCACGATCACTTCCTAAATGTTTGTTGCCTTGGTTCTCGTGATACTTTTTCACTGCCTGTCTGGTATTTTCATAGAGTTTTCCAGTTCACAGAAACCCAGGTATGCTCAAGTAATTTTTTTTCCATCAATAGATAACTTCGAAGATTATTTTTCAGTTTGTGTTACATTGGCTCTTTTAGCTGGCCACAGATATGGTGGACAGTGGCTTAAAAATGATATATTTTGACTATTGAATATGTACAAGCAAAAAGAGGAGAAAACAGGGCAGGAGAATGAGTTTTTCAAGTGCAGTGTTTGCACTTCTCCTTCTAAGTGCCAGTAGTTCTCATAAAAGTGAGCTCTCAGTAAAATGACCTCTTGTTCATCTCTATTTATTCTCCTTTGGGGCTTTGTCTTTGCTCTATTCAGTTTGTAAGTCAAAACAAAGTATCACACACATTGCTAACACTGCAGGTTTTGCCTGCTATCTGAACATCAAGCCAGGCTTGTTCTGCTTCACTACAGTAGCACCCACAGGAAAAGAACTCTGGATCTGGAACTTATCAAGATTTTTTGTTTATGCTCAAGACAAGTATACATGTGACCTAGACTTCAACTTTTACAGTGCTGACACTACAGGAAATGCTCTGTTGTCAGTAAATTGGTATGTCAACACCAAAAGCAATTATAACAATTATAAGTAGTGGCTAATTTTTTTAGATGGTTTTCTGGTTGTTTTTTTAGGTACTATAAGAGGACTCACCATCCCTGGAGGTGTTTAAAAGACATAGAGATGTGGTGCTAAGGGACATGGCTTAACACCAGACTTGGTGGAGTAAGATAATGCTAGGGCTTGATGGTCTTTTCCAACTGAAATGATTCTGTAATTCTATGACTGCCTAAACAACTGAAAGGTGACATCTCTGCTAAGTGAGTTAATTCTTCAACCACCAAAGTTTAGTTAATCTGCAGCAGAATTCAGTGTTACACCATTCTCATTCTGTGTCAGTGACACATCAGTAGCACACTCTGTAAACATGCTTGCTCTCATCATAACCTTACAGTACAACTGAGGTCTGTGGTAACGGGTTGGACTTGATGATCTTTGAGGTCTCTTCCAACCTTGGTGATACTGTGATACTGTGATACTTTTATCCTTCCATTCCCCAAATACTGTGTGTCTTTGCCCCACATTTACTTAGAAGAAACAACCCTCTTCAAGTCATGCAGTGATTGCATACCCTGAAGGAATGTTGGTGGTTTTGTTTTCTCCTTCTTTTTTTCTTTTTTTCTTTTTTAAGATTTTTGAAATCTATTAAGTCTCTGGGTTTAAGTTTGTTATTTGCATCTCCCTGTGCATGTCTAGGGGGCTGAGAAAACAGTGAGCTAGTTGCACTTGGGATTCTCGCCAGTCTTTGTGAGATGGAAAATTCCTTCCTAATTCCATATCTGACTTTAAATTTGACCCTCAGCGTGTGAGCAAGATAGACCAACACAAGCACTTCAGAAAAAAAAGATCCTTTGTGTCCTAGCAGGACACTGGTGCAACTTTTTCCAGAGTTGCAGTCTAGCTGCTGCCAATCAGTGAAGCTTTGTCTTCCCTCAAGCATCCGAGAACCTGCGGGTAAATTGGGATAAAAAAAAAAAAAAAAAAGAATTGCCCTCTCCCTCCTGCAGGCTGTCAACAGAAGCCTTGAAACATGAGTTCATCTCAATGCAGAGCTACCAGGAAGATGGGTATGTTGACTACAATACAGAAGAAAAGCACTGGTCCCCTGGGGAGAGCTGGAATTTTGTGTATTTCAACATTAGCCATCATTTATACATTTAAGCTCTTCTCACCATGAGCTGTTCGTTTGCAGTTTTTAACAAAGGCAGAGGACTGTCTTTAGAAATTGCTCTGTTCAATGATGTCATCCCTTTTACAAAACCTTTGGAATCTCTCTGCAAACTAGTTTTGAATCTCTCTGCTAACTGCAGTTTTAAAATTTGTGCCATTCTACACCTCAGATGCCTTTATCAAATCAGCTTGTCATAAAAAGAAGAGTGGGTTTTTTTGGATGAGATGGTTTACATTGTATTTTATCATTCCTGGTTTTTAGAAAGAAGGCTGACTTGTTTTATTATTGTGACCAAATTGATACTGGGATATGGCACCTCTTATTTCCTGGGCCTTCCTTCTTTAGTAGCTATTTAATACCTAGATACACTTGCAGTACTCTAACCCTTTGGAATTTTCCCATTTTTCCATGAGTTGTTCAGTATCAACACTAATGGTTCGGAGAACTCCTCTTTGAGTTTATGTAAGACTCCAGGCCTGTTGATTTGAAAACATTTAATTTTAGCAGATCTCATCTCACATCTCCTTTTATTACCTACAGTGAATTTTGTTGTGCTGACGTAATATGGGATGATACATTCTCCAGCTTCATTCCAAGGACAAAACAATGTACAAAGGACAAAATGTTTATTGGATATTTCCGCCTTTTTTTCGATTGTCACTTACAGTTTGATCACCCACATCTAGCAACGGGCTGATGGCCAGTCTCAAGCAAGCTAATATTTATAAAAACATCTCTTTTGCTTCCTTACCTTTGTTAACTATTAGTACTTCCCTGACTTTATTAACTTCTCTCCTTTATTAGCTTTTACTTTCCCCTTTCTTCCCTGCTACAAGTAAGTGATTTTTTAGTACTTCTTTCCCTGCCCCCCCCCCNTGCTGGAATGGGTCCAGAGAAGGGCAAAGAAACTGGTGAAGAGTGTGAAGTGTCTTATGAGGAGCAGCTGAGGGAGCTGGAGTTCTTTAGCCTGGAGAAAATGAGGTTGAGGAGAGACCTTGTCGCTCTCTACAATTCTCTAAAAGAAGGTTGTAGTAAGGTGAGTGTTGGTCTCTTCTCCCTAGGAATAAGTGGCAGGGCAAGAGGAAATGGCACCAGGAAAAAGCTTCCATACCAAAAGGGTTACCAAAGACTGGAACAGGCTGCCAGGGAGGTGGTTAAATTGCTGTCCCTGCATGTATTTAAAATGTGCCTAGATGTGGTGCTCAAGGATATGGTGTGGCATTGACTCTGGTAGAGCTATATAATGGTTGGAATTGATGACCTTAAAGGTCTTTTCCAGGCATTGTGATTCTGTGAAAAAAGGGACCATTAAAAGAGAAGTCTCTCCTTTCCACCGTGAAGTGCACTTTGGGTTTATATTTTGGTGAAGGGGAATCTAGTTCTTGTCCTGTACTCAGGTCATTACTGAAGAATAGGACCTTAGAATCATAGAATCATTTAGGCTGGAGAAGGCTGTAAAGATCATCAAGTCCAACCATTGTCTAAATCTACAAAGGCTGGTACTAAACCATGTTCCTCAACAACATGTCTTTGCCACTTTTAAATGTCTCCAGAGATGTGGATTCAGTCACCACCCTGGGGAGCCTATTCCAGTCTTTGAGAACCCTTTCAGTGAAGAAATCTCTTACAATAGCTGACTTAAGCCTCCACTGCTGCAACTTGAGGCTATTTCCTCTTGTCCTAGCACTTGTCTGTGGGGAGAAGAGGCTGACTCTCAGCTGATTACAGCCTCCTTTTGTGAGGCTGTAGACAGTGAGAAGGTCTCCCCTCAGCCTCCTTTTCTTCAGACAAAAGAGCCCCACTTCCCTCAGCTGCTCCTCATACAACCTGTTCTCCAGACCCTTCACCAGCTTCCTTACCCTTCTCTGGACCTACTCCAGCACCAAAATGTCTTTCTTGTAGTGAGGGCCTCAAAACTGAACTCAGTACTAAAGTTGTGACTCATGTCATTGCTGGACATCAGATCCCTAAATGAAGAGACTCTTCACCTTTTGAAATGTAAAAATGGTCTTTCTTACCTCCCTCCAGTTCCTTTTCTGACATCTCCCAAGGACAAAGGTAGCTTTTCCTTCTGTGGCACTTACAGACTTCTGGTCAAAATGACAGGAGTAGCTCAAGAGGAGACAGAATGGCTTTCCTTTGGCAGGAAGCAAAATTCCTCCCAGGAGAGGAGTAAGTATGGCTAAGAAATGGTGAATGAATGTTAGGTTAATGACACAAGTTCCTTGCATTGCTGCGTGGGGAATCATGTCTGGTCACTTGCCTTTCTTCCCATTTGCCTTTCCCGTCCCACGCAGGTAATGAAAGCACCATTAACTCTGCCGCTGCTGAAAACCATGTGGAAGCCCTGTGGATGGGAACCTGAATCCCATGGAAAACATTACTGGAAGGGAAACAGGCACACAAGTTTGGACCTTTCCTGGCATTCATTCATTTGCTATGATAATTCTGCCAGCAGCACAATCACTTGGCATCATGTCCCCAAAGATACTTAGTCAAGGCAAAAAAATGTGGGTTTGGGGTTTTCTTATTTGTTTGTTTTGTTTGGATTGGTTGTTTTTTAAATTGTGGTTTTTTTTATTTTTTCTTCCTGGTTGTTTAAATAAGCACGACAAAGCTGGTTTGGGTGTTGGGTTTGTTTTTTGTGGTTTGGTTTTGTTTTGTTTTGTTTTATCACGCTCCTGCTCCTGCATTTTTCCAAGCCAATTAGGCCATTAGCAGAGCTAAATGAGGCATGGAGCCTCCAAAAGTCACACTGTTGTCCCGGTGATGAAGCGCGCATAGCTGCAGAGTTGGCAGGTATGGGAGGTGGCTGGGGCTCACTGGAGTGTGACCCCGGGTGTTTCGCTCTTCCAGAAAGATCACCTTCAGAAAGGAAGGGGAGGAGGGGAGAAGTAAATTAAAACCTATTATTTGAGAAAGCACTGTGTAATGGGGCATTGCCATGCTAGGGTCAATTAGCACACCTTCTTGTGTTTCATAGAGATACACGGAGAAGGTGGAGGGCCACACTGTCTTCTCATTTCTGGACAGTGTAGCCAAAGGATTGTGAGGATCATGAAAACCTTCGTGTATCATCCAGTCATTCTGGTACAGGTCTTTTTCTCACTGGTCATGAGTTCCCGCCCAGGTCTGTAGTGCTCCTGGATGATCCTGCTTTGCTGGGAGCACAACTAGTACTCCAGCAAGCAGGCTCCCTTTCCAGCTTAGGGGCTTCAAGCAATAAAGCAGGGCACACTTCAATGCTTTCAAAGACACAAACCCCATTTTTAGCTTCTATTCCCAAGCTGCTGGGAACTCTTTGTGATGGATATGAGGAGAGGGTCATCTGTCCTGCCCTAAAACTCCGGTGCCCCTCAAGTTATGTATTAGAAAAAAAATTATGGCATAAGCATCAAACATAAGGTGATTAAAAGGCCCCATTTAGAAAAACAGAGAATACTAAGCCTAGCAACTGTACTCAACAAAGGCAAGCCTGGGATCTCCTGCTTTATTTCAGAGAGGAATTCTGGCAGAAAGGATGATAATTTTCTGTCATATACTGTTTTAAGCACATACGTTTTTGCCTGCTGAAAGAAAATTAACTTGCACTTCTAAGAATTTTATTTTTGTACAGTGAAAAGAATGGCTGAAAAGAATGGCTGAAGTCCTTTGCTCTGAATACAGATTATTTTAGAAACTGAATAGCTTTCCTTCTCTCTACTTTCATCTCAGTGCTGATGTCTTAACTCACACTGAGTAATACCTTATCTACCAGCTCACCATCCCTGGAGGTTCAGAAAATCGGGTAGATGTGGTACTTCAGGACATGATTTAATGGCCATGGTGGTGTTGAATTGACAGTTGGGCTTGGTGATCTTAAAGGTCTTTTCCAACCAAAACGTTTCTATGACTCTATTACACGAAGCTTCTTGTAGAATATCATAGCAGAACCAGATCCAATATTGAATTTGTGAGAAAGATACAACTGCTAACCTTTTGCTGCTTTAAAAGCATGATAATTGATCTGTTGAAATAAATGTAGTTAGAGGAAGCCCACACTTGAACACTAATGGACCTGTTCTTCTGGATCTAGCTGTAGCAGTTTGAGGTGTTAGTCTTTTATAAGCATGCTCTTCACCTGGGCAATCTCCTCATCAAGAAACATGCTGCTGATCAGCTTCAGTGCCAAATCTAGCTGACTTGGTTAGTTGCATCTTCACAACCATTACACGGAATCACAGAACAGTGGGGGTTGGAAGGTACCTTTGGAGATGATCTAGTCCAACCCTTGCTGCTAAAGCATGTTCTCCTAGAGTAGTTTGCCCAGGAACATATCCAGTTAGGTTTTGAAAGTCTCCAGAGAAGGAGGCTCTACAGCCTCTCTGGGCAGCCTGTTCCAGTACTATGGCACCCTCACAGGAAAGAATTTTCTCCTTAAGTTCAATAGAAACTTCCTTTGTTTGTGCCCATTGCCCTTTGTCCTATCAGTGGACACCACTGAAAGGAGCCCAGCTGCATCCTCTTAACTTCAACTCTCTAGATACTGCAGTGGGTCTTTAGATATTAGCACTTGGAGCCAAGTTGCCAGAATTTGTAGGAGAAAGCTAAGATGTACTTATTTGGTTGACTCTTTGGAGCTCCTAATGCACTCCAATAGTGGAACAATAAAAAATTATAGGTGACAGAGCACTGAAACAGGCTGCCCAGGGGGGTTGTGGAGTCTCCCTCTCTGGAGATATTCAAAACTGGCCTGGATGCATTCCTGTGTAATCTGCTGTAGGTGATCTTGCTCTGGCAGGGGTGTTGATTTAGATGACCTTTTCAGGTCACTTCCAGCCCCTGACATTCTGTGATTCTGTGTTATTCTGTGACATTGGGATATCTTAGATGATTAAAGCTGCAGCTGTTTAGCATGGAGAGAGGAGACTGAGGGGTGACTCGTTAATCACAGAATCATAGAATCATAGAATGGTAAGGTTGGAAGGGACCTCAAGGATCATCTAATTCCAACCCCCTGCCATAGGCAGGGACACCTCCCACTAGTACAGGTCACTCAAGGCCTTGTCCAGCCTGGCCTTGAACACCTCCAGGGAGGGAGCAGCCACAACCTCCCTGGGCAACCTNGCTTCTGGAGGCGTTCCAAACTCACCTGGACATGATCCTGTGTGATTTACTCTACATGATCCTGCTCCATCAGGGAGGCTGGACTAGATGATCTTCAGATGTCACTTCCAACCCCTACCATTCTGTGTGATTCTGTGATTATATCAACTGAGGAGAGTGACAGGGAATTTCCAATAGGGGAGTATCTCCACAACACACATTTGCTTATGGCCAATTGTTGAGTGAGGCCTCCCTATCCTTTGTCGCAGTCCTCAAGCTGGTTCTTGTATTCTTCTCCCCACCTCACTGGAGGGATGTAGGGCTGAGCGAGCAGCTGTGTGGTGCTTTGCTGCTGACTGGGTGGGCTCAAAGCATGACAATGCTTCATGAAGCGTTTTTCCCACTCTCTGCTTGGGTAAATACTTTTCCAACTTTAGACTGGTGGCTCATTCCATGTTTTTTTCAGGAGAACATGAAGCTTTGTATGAAGTGTTCTAGAACTAGGAAGTAAAACAGTTTTGGTCACTTTTGTCGTGGTTGGAGCCCACACAGCTGGCAACGAAGCACCACAAAGCAGCTTGCTTGCTCCCACTCCCCACCCAGTTGGATAGGGAGGAGAAAATAACAACAAAAGGCTGAGAGCTGAAGCAAGGAAAAGGAGGGCTTACTCACTAGTTATGGTCATGGTCAAAACCCAGACTTGCCTCACCTCAGCTCTGCTCCCAATCTCTCTATCTACTCCTCCTCCTAAGCAGCACAGGAAGATGGGAAATGAGCATACAGGTGTTGTGTCTTGGAGATGTGTGTGTTGTGGAGATGGTTTTATTCTAGAGATGACTCTTACAAAATTAGGGCTGATTTTGACAAAACTGTTTGCTAGGGATGTTAACCATATGGTAACTTGCTGGGCCAGCAATGCTCCTTGCAAGACACTAATGCTATTATCTAGGACAACACTTCTGAAGCAAGTATCATTGGGTACTGCTAGATACAGGCTCTTAGAGCAAATGGACTGCTGACTTGAAGCAGGATCTGGCAATTTCTATCATCCTTACACATCAGAAGGGAGAAAACATGCATCTGGAAGGTTCAAGATGGCTTTTGTAAAGAAAGTGTGCAACCCACTATCAATCTATGATTCTGTGTGATTCTGTGATTCACTCCTGCCTTCTTTAACAGGAAGCTTACACATAGTACACAAGCAAAAGAAACACAAAAACAGCAAAAAGGGGTTTGGTATTAGATGGAAAGGAGGAGATAGAAGAAAGCTGGGAAAGGAGCAATAATTAATTCTGTTCAGAAAATCATAGGGAAGAGAAAATAAGAAATCGAAAAACAGGGAAAGGAATCACCCTGGGACAGTAGAGAGATAGAAATGTAAGAAAAAGGATAGAGAAAAACAAGCCAAACCAAACTACAAAAAATACAGAAGGATTTATTAGTAAATAATGATGGACATTATGTAAAAATAAACCATCCATGGTTCGGTTGTGGTAATAGTGTCAATGCAAATGGAAGAGCCAGCCAGAGGCTGGTTTAGTCTGTGGTTCAGCATACCACTAAAGTACATCTTAAGCCTTTAGAATTTACTAAATTTCATTATAGTCAAGTCTTACTAAAGCTGAGCACATACTTAAGTGTTTTTTTCTGAATTGGGTTTATGTTGAAATTGGCTCAGAATTACACTTGTCCTTATTGTTTGGTTCACTGAAAATTCTGTGGGGGGAAAAATGGGATCAAATAGTGCTTTGCTTCAGACACAGAGCTTTAAATAATTTTTTTAAGGAATCAAGGAAAATTGAAGGTAATTACTAAGCAAGTTTGTTTTTTCCTTGTAAGCAGTTTGACACAGTTGAATTTGAAGAAAAGTTCAGCTCTCAGATCTGTATTTTATTTTGTATTTTTTCCAAGAGGAAAGGCTGAATTGGTGTTGATTCAGCCAATGCTCAGTTTGACATCTGTTGACATGGATAAAACATAGCTGCAGTACATTTCTGAAATTGTTTCAGAAGCTGTGAAGCCAAGCCCCAGACAGAAGAAGTGATTGACATAGAATCATAGAATGCTAGGGGTTGGAAGGGACCTCCAGAGAACTTAGAGTCCAGGGCTCCTGCAAAGCAGGGCCGCTTAGGGCAGGTCACACAGGAATGCCTCCAGGTGGGTTTTGAACATCTCTAGAGAAGGAGACTCCACAACCTCTCTAGAGAGCTTGTTCCAGTGCTCTATCACCCTCACAGCAAAGAAGATTTTTCCTATGATGAGATGGAATTTCCTGTGATTGAGTTTACATCCACTGCCCATTGTCCTATCATTGAGCATCACTGAAAAGAGACCGGCTCCATCCTCCTGGTAGCCACCCTTTGTAAGGCTTCCAAATCGGGCAGGAGAAAGAAGTAGGTATATTGTCAAGGATTCTTTCCCCAGACCACCTCTGGGAGCACATGACTTTCCACAGAACCATACCCAGTTGGTGTCAGCAATCTGTTACTCTAGTTTAACAGCTATGCATCACAAACAGATTGACTTTTTGAGTGGCTTGCACCTCATGATGATGCATCACACATTTGGATGATTCAAACTTACTTGTTCCTGCTGTGACATAGAAGGATGATGAAAAGCTGGTTGAATAACTCAAAGAAATATAGAAAGATAATTACACTTATTCTAGTGTTCTTATTCTGCATTTTCTTCATGGTCTCTGACCTTTTGGCTTGTTGAACAACAGGACTTATGCTGGCCTGTCAAAAAAGCATGGCATCTCTTTTGAATAACAGTGCACTAAATTGTGCCATTTTAACTATTCATGAGTAACTGCCAACTTCAACATCTTACCCAGCACTTCCTTGTTATTTCCTTCCTCAGTTTGTAGCACAGAAAGAAAACAGTTTAAAATGACTTTGAAATGTTTGTTTGTTTTTATATTGGGTATTAGAAGAAAGTTCTTCACTGAAAGGGTTCTCAAAACCTGCAGTAGTCTCCCCAGGGAGCTGGTTGAATCTGCATCCCTGGAGGTTTCAAGAGCTGCAGAGGTGTGATGATGAGAAATATGGTTTAGCACCAGACCTGGCAGAGTTAGATAATGGTTGGACATGATGATCTTGAAGGTCTTTTCCAAACTAAATGATTCTATGATTCTATAATCCTGGTGACCGGTCCTTCTAACTATTTTCTAAAGAGAAGAGAGAGACAAAAATTAAAGACACATGCATGGTACAGAGCATCCAGGAGTTGATAACAAGGATACTTCCTTCTTTTTCCAAAACAGACTAGAACAGCACAGTATCATCGATTATGATTTCAGATTGGCATTTATTTTGTCAAGAACTGAGCTGAAACCTTTTTTCACTTTTTTGTAGAGAAGTGCACCTTAATTTTTTTTATTTTATTTTTTTTTTAATACCCTTATTCAAAGACGCTAAGGAAACATTACTGGTTTATGGCTGCAAGAAAGACACTGAGTTGTTGGGGTGTGTCCAGAGAAGGGCAACAAAGCTGGTGAAGTGTCTGGAAAACAGGTCATATGAGGAGTGGCTGAGAGAACTATGGTTGTTTAGTCTGAAGAAAAGGAGGCTGAGGGGAGACCTTATGGCTCTCTAAAACTGCCTGAAAGCAGGTTGGAGTGAGATGGGTGTTGGTTTCTTCTCCCTAGGAAAAGATGGGACAAGACAAAGTGGTCTGAAGTTGCACCAGGGGAGGTTTAGCTTAGATATTAGAAAAACCTTCTTCATTGATAAGGGTTTTCAAACAGTGGAACAGGCTCCCCAGGGAGATGATTGAATCCCCATCTCTAGAGGTGTTTCGAAGACACTGAGGTGTGACGCTGAGGGACATAGTTTAGAACCAGAATTGGTAGAGTTGGTTGGACTCTATGATGTTAAAGATCTTTCCCAACTGAAATGATTCTACAATTCTGAGAAGAAGGAATGTCTTAGAGGGATTGAGCCCTCTTGTCAACCTCAGTGATGTTTCTTGTGAGAGAGGAAGTAGATAGACTAGGAGCTAGGAGAGGTAGAGAAACTTCACAGTCACCTGTGCAGGGTGCTCACGGACTGTGAGCACAGTATGCAATAGCACTTCTGAGTCTTTTAAGGCCAAGCCCAGAAAAGATACTAACCCTGCTAATTAGGTATTAAGAGCAGTTGTGTTGGGTGACACTTTCTGGCAAAGCTTCTGCACTGAATGTAGGAGGAAAGGCTTGCTTGAGATGCAGGAATGTATGTATAATATGCAGGAATGTAAGGTACCCTGGAAGGCACACAGCTTGAGTGCATGGCTGTTTCACCTGCAGGTGAAAGTCTGAACTAATGTCATTTGGCAAACAACATCCCAGCACCACATCCACCATCCCACAAGGATGTCGTCTTCATTCTGTAGAGCATTCTCCCAGGCTTTATTCATCCCTCTGGGAGACTTTAGTCTCCCTCCAGAAATACAAAGTGAGGTAAAATAGCAGTAACTGGAATACACACTTGTTAGTATGGTTGGTGAGACCTTATTTCAAAATAGGGAAAGTTAGGAGAAACAATTCTATAAAGTATGGTACTTTAGCAAAATATTTTATCTCCTATTTTACTGCATTTCTTAATTGTCATATCTCAACCTGTACATGAAGACCAAAATCATAGAACTGTTTTAGTTAGAAAAGACCTTTAAGATAATCAAGTCCAATTGTTATCTAACAGAAACTACAGAGAAGCCATAGGCTGGCATTACATTTAAAGAATCTGTTCACCTACTTTAAAGCACTGTTAAGATTGTGAGTTTTTAACAGGAGAGGTAGGAAATAATAAAATTAGTTAACCATACAACAGCAAGAGGAGGTCAGAGTCTGGAATACAGAGAGGCATGTGCAACTTTAAGATGTGGACCAGATGGATTTTCCTGTACGTATATCCCCTAAATCTGAGATTGTTTGAAAGTCCAATGCATCTCCCAGTATAAATTAGAGTAGTTAGTAACTGCTGGGCTTCCCAAAAGCCTTGCAGATGGGCCTCCGAGCCCTCAGAACTCCAGGACTTGGAAACCCCTCAAGCACTTCTCTTCTGCCACAGCTCTTGTGCAGTGTTGTGGCTTCTTTCAGCATTTATTAGCAGTTCATTAAGCAATCTGCTGAATTTGTCATATGTTGTTTTCTGTCTATTTTGTCAGTGGGTGCTGGGGGTGCAGCAGACTGTTTTGCTTGGTGGGATTCCTGATAACCTCATGAGTTTCGATACTCCTTTGTGTGTATACACACAGGCACTTTTGCTGCACTTGTACTGAAGAATGCACAGGACTGGAAAGATGAGAAGTTGCAAAACTGTTGGTATGCTTGAGGATAGGAAGGTTCTACAGAGAGATCTGAACAGGCTGGATTGATGGGTCAAGGTAAATTGTATGAGGTTCAAGAAGGACAAGTGCTGAGTGCTGCAGCTGGGTCACTACAACCCCGTAGATGGTCCAGGCTTACAGAAGAGTGGCTGAAAACTGCCCAGAAGAAAAGAAACTGAGGATGTTGATCAGCAGTTGGCTGAACATGAGCCAGCATGTGCCCAGGTGGCCACGAAGGCCAACAGCATCCTGACCGGTATCAGGAACATTGTGACCAGTAGGAGCAGGGAAACGATTGTCTCCCTATACTCAGCAATGGTGAGGCCACACCTTGAGGCTGGTTTCAGTTTTGGGTACCACAGTATAAGAGAAACATGCTGCAGTGGGTCCAGAGAAGGGCAATGAAGCTGGTGATGGGTCTAGAGAACAGGTCACATGAGGAGCAGCTGATGGAACTGGAGTTGTTCAACTTGGTCAAAAGGAGGCTGAGGCGGGACCGTTATCTCTACAACTCCCTGAATCGATGTTGTTGTGAAGTGGGTGTTGGTCTCTTCTCACAACTTGCAAGTGCTAGGACAAGAGGCAATGGTTTCAGGTTGCATCAGGGGAGGCTTAGGTTGGCTGTTAGAAGAACTTTCTTTTCTGAAAGGGTTCTCAAAGACTGGAACAGGCTCCCCAGGGAGGTGATTGAATTGTCATCCCTGGAGGTGTTTCAGAGACCCGGAGATGTGGTGCTGAGAGACATTGTTTAGCACCAGCCTTGGCAGAGTTAGATAATGTCGGGATTCAGTAATCTTAAAGGTCTTTTCCAACCAACACAATTCTGTGATTCTGTGATAGTTATCTGATTCCTTTCTGGTATTTGTTTCTTAACTTTGTGGTATATCTTGTAGAAATGTGCTTTAGCTCTTCCTGCAGAAGACTCACCCTTCAGAAGAAAGCCTAAAAAGCCATTACAGCTTCTTCTCAGAGACTAGCTTACAGCCACACCTGTGTGGAAATGGCTCCAAAGACATGCATCACCTTCCACATAGATTGCCACCACACGCTCACTACTCAGAAACCACTTACAGCTCTGTGTCTGCCAACAATCCCTGTATCTGCTAATGGGGTTCCCTGAGTGCATTCAGCGTATCTCCAAGGTGTTTTCTATTACCATTTCTGTGTCTGCTTTGCTTCCCACCTTCAGCAAGCAGAATTGCTTCCACTAAAGAACATCAGTTCCCAGGACCCAAATCGCACTGATAAGGGATGTTGAATGTAATACTGACGCAAGTTACTTGAAAGGTGTTATGTGAATCCCAAAGTCTGGTACAGTCCTGATGAAAATGTGAGTGCTCTAAACCCCTGTGGCCCCAGCTGCATTGCTTGTCATGTGACCTTTATGAGTCAGTGCTGAAGTAGGAGGAAGATCAGAGGCATTGTAACCCCACATTAAACCCACATAGAGTAAATGCTGCCCATTGGCAGGTTTGGGTTTTTACCTGGTTGTGCCAGAATCTGATGCTCTTCTGACTGCTGTTAATCACTGAATCACAGACTGGTAGGGCTTGGAAGGGACCTCCACATATCATCTAGTCCAACACTACTACTATAGCAAGATCACCTAGAGTAGGTTACATAGGGACAAATCCAGCTGGGTTTTGAATGCCTCCAGAGAAGGAGATTATACAACCTCTCTGAGCAGCCTGTTCTCGTGCTCTGGCACCCTCACAGGAAAGAAGCTTTTTCCTTAAGTTCAAATGAAACCTCCTGTGTTCTAGTTTGTGCTCCTTGCCCCTTGTCCTATCATTTGCCACCACTGAAAAGAGCTCAGCCCCATCCTCTCTTTAGATATTAGATCTCCATCCTTTGTATATTGATAAGCGTTGGTAAGATCCACTCTCAGTCTGTTCTTCTCCAGGCTAAAGAGCAGCAGTTCTATCAGCATCTCCTCATAAGAGAGGTGCTCCAGTCTCATCATTGTCATCTTGGTGGCCCTCTGTTGGAGTCTGTAAACAAAAGTGTTCTGATTAGTCCTAGATTCTTTTTCCATATCCTCTGTTTCATAGAGGCTCAGACACCAGCCTCTCACATTTCAGGCTTCCTTGTTCTAAAGTTGCTCTGTTGGGCAGATTAGCAGTGATAGCCTGGGCACATTACTGGACTCTATTTCATAGACTGAAGATTGTATTTCCCAGTCATGCTATTTGTCTGGACAGAACTGTTGTATTTTGTGAGCATGATGTGTAGGAATTTGGTACTAAGTAAATTTCAGTTAACACTTACATTCTTTAGAGACAGAACAATTTAATTCCTCAGACAAAAGCTGGTTGAATAAGTCAGAGAAATACAGAAAGATAATGATACTTTTTCTTATCCTAGTGTTCTTATTCTGTGTTTTCTTCATGGTCCCTGACCTTTTGGCTTGTTGAACAACAGAATTTACCTTGGCCTGTCACAAAAACATGGCATCTCTTTTGAAGAACAGTCCATTATATTGTGTGATTTTAACTATCTATAAGTAACTGCCAACTTCAGCATCTTACCCAGCACTTCCTCATTCTTTTCTTCCTCAATTTGTGGTGCATAAAGAAAACAGTTTGAAATGGTTTTTGAGCACTACTAGTCTGGTTTTGAATATTTCTATGATGCACATGTCCCTCATTTTGACCAAAGAAATGCAAGAAGGCTGGGCTAACGCCTGCTCAGGTGACACAGAAACATAGAATGGAATGATAGAAATTTTTTTTGGATGGAAAAGACCTTTAAGATCATCAAGTCCAACCACGATCTAACTCTGCTAAATCAGATTCTAAACCATGTTCCTCAGCACCACATCTCTGCATCTCTTAAAGACCTCAAGTGATGAGGATTCAACTACTTCCCTGGGGAGCCTATTCCAGTGTTTTATAATTGTTTCACTGGAAAAGTGTGCTGGTTTGAGGCTAATTGGAATATTTTAAGGAATATTTTAATGGAGAAAATTATATTACAGGCTATGAAAAGGAAACAGTGGTGATGTTTACTTCACTCATAGGCTTGCTGAGATGTTTAAGACTAAGAATACAAGAAGGTCGTAAGTAAGTCATCACTTGGGCTTGCAGCCACACTTGGGCTGTCTAGCTTCTGNGTTTCTTTAAATGTCCAGTCTAAATCTCCCCTGGTGCAACTTGAGACCATTTTCTCTTGGCCTATCACTTGTTCCTAAAGACAAGAGATTGACACCCACCTCTGTCCAACCCCCTTTCAAGGAGTCATAGAGAGCAAGAAGGTCTCTCTCCTCAACCTCTTTTTCTCCAGATTGAACAACCCCACTTCCCTCAGCCACTCCTCATATGTTTTATGAGACATACACGAGCATCTTACTTTTTCTCTTATTGTTGTGGTGTCTCAGCACTGGAAGTCTTGTCTGGTGTCAGAATTATGAAGAGTTGTGTGCTCTGTTTATTGTCCGCTTCACAGAAGTATTCTCCTTTAGCCATCTTTCACAATGACATTGGGCACAAAGCTGACCACATATTAGCTCTCTGAATTTCTTTTCTACCTGCCTTGTCTTTGGAAGGCAGATGTGTTGCTCATGGCTTCAGCCTTACAATGAACTAACTTATGGCTTGTGTTACTAACAGAATTTCAAGGTCCTACAGGGATATCTGCTGAGGAGTTTCTATCATTTTAGCAGATTACAACGTTCCATTAGAATGAGGCTTAATGAATCCCAGATTTTAAAGCCACAAAAAAACCTATTGAATTATTCTATTACCTGCATTACACAAGCTCGCCAGCCAATAATTGGGCCGAGGCAATCTCAAGCACAAACGCAGACTGGGCAGTGACTGGCTAGAGAACAGCCCTGAGGAGAGGGACTTGGGAGTGCTGGTGGACAAGAAGCTCAACGTGAGCCAGCAGTGTGCACCTGCAGCCCAGAAAGCAAACCAGAGCCTGGAATGCATCAGGAGAAGTGTGGCCAGTAGGGTGAGGGAGAGGAATCTCTCCCTCTACTCTGCTCTGGTGAGATCCCCCCTGGAGTACTGCATCCAGTTCTGGAGCCCCGGGTACAAGAGGGATGTGGAGATGCTGGAGAGTGTCCAGAGAAGGGCCACGAGGATGATCAGCGGGTTGGAGCACCTCTGCTATGAGGACAGACTGAAAGAGTTGGGGCTGTTCAGTCTGGAGAAGAGGAGGCTCCCAGGTGACCTTCTTGTGGCCTTCCAGTATCTGAAGGGGGCCTACAAAAAAGCTGGGGAGGGACCTTTTAAGCTCTCAGGAAGTGACAGAACTAGGGGGAATGGAGCAAAGCTGGAGGTGGGGAGATTCAGATTGGACGTGAGGAGGAAGTTCTTCAGCATGAGAGTGGTGAGAGCCTGGAATGGGTTGCCCAGGGAGGTGGTTGAGGCCCCATACCTGGAGGTGTTTAAGGCCAGTCTGGATGAGGCTCTGGGCAGCCTGATCTAGGGTAGGGTGTCCCCGCCCATGGCAGGGGGGTTGGAGCTAGATAATCCTTGTGGTCCCTTCCAACCCTAACTGATTCTGTGATTCTATGATTCTATAATTATTTTCTTGGATGCTCAGCTGCTGACTGAGCTATGTTGGACTTTCTAGAAATACGTAGAAACTTTGAAACTTAACAAGCCAATGCTGAAGAGGGAGTGCTCAAGCATTTTCTGAGAAGGCAGCATATAACCAGAAAACTCGTTTGCCTAAAGCAAGAAGGTCTGTAAAAGTGAGCAGCTTGGCTCATCCAAACTACCCAACATTGTGGCTCCAGGGCAACCTTACTTTCAGGCTATGCTGGCCATTGGCCATCAAGTCCTCCCAGAAGTGGGACAACCTATGTGGATGTCCAGGATCCTTTGGAGTCTTAGACAGCCCAGTGGCCACGGCTAGGATCAGGAGTCTTTCCCAGCTCTTGGCTTTAAAATGGTCCTGAGAACCTAAGAGCTTCAGCTGAGCTTCAGCATGCTAGATCCAGACTGATCACATGAAGTTTAGCAGGTTTTACATCTGGGCTGAATGGGAGGGAAGAGCTTTTGGAAGATCATAGTTTCTTGTGAAGTTTCATGGTCTTGTGGATATAAAAATCCCTGGATTTGCCTTGTGTTCAGCTGATGATCTACCAGAATTGTGCTGTTCCAAAAGAGACAAGTGCCACACCGAGGTGTATAAACCGAGCTGTAAGCCTGCAAGACACAAAGGAATCTTACAAGCACTGCTCAGTGCTTGTAAGGGCCCAACAAGGACACTATGTCCATTTCTGGGCATTGCTATGCCCTAAATGTGGAGATGTGTTGGAGAAAGGCCAGAGGAATGAAACAAGAATAATAGGAGCTCAGAAAAAGAACCATTTTTTAATGGAAAAAAAATACTTGTTTGGTCTGGAAAAAGAAAGGAAAAAAAAGAGAGAGAGAGAGAAAAAGGAGAGGCAAATTCAAACCCCAGAGAAGGGGATTATAAGGAGGAAGGCACTGGAATGTGTGTGATAGATGGAAGAAGTAGATGGAAAAAGTTGTGACAAAGACATTCAAATTAGATGAGAGAAAACATTTGCCTTGGTAAGAGCAGAGAAGCATTGGAGTAGGCTGCCTCACAGGTCTTCTTCCTCAAAAGGATTTAGAGAAAATATGCTGGAAACAGCTCCACTATTGCTAAGTCCTTCTTAGGCTAAGAGACAGGCTGAACGACCCCTTCCCAACCCAAGTATTATATAGAATCATAAATCATTAAGGTTGGAAAAGACCTCTAAGCTCATCAAATCTAAACTTCAATGAAGCATGCCCATTAAACCATATCATGTGGTGCCATGTCTACATGCTTTTTGAGCATCTCCAGGGATGGTGACACCACAACTTCTCTAGGCAGCCTGTTCCAGCTTGACCACTCTTTCAGCAAAGAAGCTTTTCCTGGCATCCAATCTAAACCTTCCATGATGCAACTCAAGGCCATTTCCTCTTGTCCTGTTGCTACTTACTTGAGAGAAGAGAGAAGCACCGACCTCACTAGAACCTCCTTTCAGGTAGTCATAGAGAGCAACCAGGTCTCCCTTGAATTTCCTCTTCTCTGGACTAAACAACGCCAGTTCCCTCAGCTACTCCTCACAAGACCTGTTCTCCAGACCTTTCACCAGCTTTGCTGCTCTGCTCTAGACATGGTCCAGACCCTCAATGTCTTTATTGTAGTGAAAGGCTTGAGGAGCTGCTGTTTAAAGTTGTGATTAGCCATTGTTCAATTAAAAATTGTTTCTGCCATGACAGTAGTGTTTCCCTCTCTTCCTGGCATCACTTTAAGTTCCTCCACTGAAGCTTAGGTGAGCTTCATGCAAATCAAGGTGTCTGATAGTTACAAACCAGAGTGGAACAAAATATTAAATAATAATTTTTTAGGCTGAGTGGATGGGATCCCTCAGGGGTCAGTGCTGGGACCAGTGCTGTTTAACATCTTTGTCAGTGACATGGACAGAGGAATCAGTGCACCCTCAGCAAGTTTGCAGATGACACCAAGCTGTGGGGCACAGTCGACTTGCTAGAGGGCAGGGATCCATCCAGAGGGAGCTGGACAGGCTGGAGAGGTGGACCCAGGCCAACCTCATGAGATTCAACAAGGTCAAGTGTAAGGTCCTGCGCCTGGGTAGGCACAATCCCAAGCACAAATATAGGCTGGGTGGTGAATGGCTGGAGAGCAGCCCTGNTGTATCCAAAACCATTTAAAAGGAAATACTTATTTTTAATATTTTTCTTGCAAAATAAATCTTAGAGAATTGTATTTGGTGGATATATGGGCAAGGAAAAGAGATTCTGCACTGAATAGCTTATCATCAAAGAATGTATGTGCTAGTGCTAAACAGTGGTTTACATGTAAAAATATTTGCAAAGGGGAAATAGCAATGGATTCCAAGCTTCCTTGTTAATTCAGTTGCTCATTAATTTCATCTTTACAATCTATTAGCTGATCCTAGTAATTTGTACTATTAGTAGCACAATTTCCACCTCTTATTTTGCTAAGTTTTATGTCTTCAGGCATGCAGTACTAGGCAATTCAATCTTTGGCTTCACAATACTCACCATTAATAAGGAAAACACAAGAAAAATAACTGACAGAAGACTCGCCACAACAAAAGATGTGACCAGAGGCCAAGATATCTTGGGATACTGGCAGCAAGATTTCATGGTTTTCATGGAGAAAGCAGTATCTTCAGATATTTTCAGCCTCCAAGCATGGAGAACACCTGAAAGCAGCTGGGATACCTGTGTCTGCTATTAAATGAATCTGAGACATTTGATGTCCCAGCTATGGTATTTAAATATGGAGAGCAGTACATTTTTAGACTTGAGTTTTACAAGGAGCTGGGTATGCACTTAGTTTTGCTTTTTCTGGATATCATTTTGTGCCAGTGACTCTCTGAATATTTTTCTCTCAGTTCGATTCCTCAGAGATGTGGTTTGTACATACACAGTCCAGTCCATCTTATCCACAGATGACCCTGCCTGTGGCAGTGGGGTTGAAACTAGATCGTCTTTGAGGTCCCTTCCAACCTAAACCATTCTATGAAGCTATAATTCTGTGACACCTCAGCTGTTATTTCCATTCTGTGTCCTGTCTGTGAAAATGGCTAGTTGCAAATTACTCAGAGAGATAGCAGGTGTAACCCTAGGCCGTGAATGAATGCCCAGGGAAGTGGTGGAGTCAGCATTCTTGGAGGAGTTAAAAATAGTGTAGACATGGCACCTGGAGACATGGTTTAGTGGACATGGTGGTGTTGGGTTGAAGGTTGGACATGATGGTCTTTTCCAACCTTAATGATTCCATGATGCTATAAGTACATTTGTTTTCATTGTCTAATCTCTTGTCATGCTCTTCAGGGGCATCTTCTGTACTGTAAGTGCTATTTAAAAATGAACTCTATTTTACCAATTTAGATCTTTCAAATGTGCCTATTGTGTGCAAAGAGAAGAATGTTAATGGATGTAGTCTACCTGGACTT